>JAUMHH010009914.1:0-11154 GCA_032359455.1 Chlamys rubida
CGCAGACAGACGGAGGTTTTACCAGGGTAAGAGACTTCATTCATAGATTGATGAAAGTAAAACACACACGGGTGAGTACACCTATCAAATTTGGTAATTAATACAATCCAAATGGGTCTAAACTCATTTTGAAACGAAGTGGAGATGCATGAAACACTTTAATCGAATGAATTTCAAAAATTAGAGGAGTACTCTTTTGCTCAATTCCTCGTTAAATAATGAGAGCAATGTATGCGACGGTATTTCAGATGAGTGTGGTTGTGAAATATGTTCAGTAACTACAAAGAATATATATATAGAAATCTTTGCTTAGCAATACATCCCTTTCGGCATTGGCACTGAATGTTCGCCAGAACAAAAAAACGGCTCTGTGCTTGATGTTCATCATTGAATGGGTGCGATAAGGTTTTACATGGATAGATCGCATCCGGATTGTTGCATTTCAATGAGATGGCACTTTTAAGTTGCTCTCAGTAGTACTGTCGCCGGGGACACCGTCGTCGAATGGCTTTAGGCCTTAACTGTTGCTAGGACGTCACACAGACATTTCTATTTCAAATGACCGAGCTTTTCCGTACATATTTATCGAAATAATTACAAACGTTTGTTGTCAGCCAACAATATTTTGTTTCAAATTACATGAACACCATTGATTGTCATGGTTCGACCATAGTCATATGAAAACATCAAAAATGATCAATTTGTTTTTCTCGAAAATATCACTGAAACTATATACTTTTTGGATTTAGAAAATAATTCGGCAGAGCTATGGCTAATTTTGTTCCTTTTTAAAAGTCAAAGCTTGCATTGAATTACATCTGTGAGACAGACTCAATTCACAATTATTACACAGAGGACCTGGAGCACAGAGTCTAGACTACCAGACTCAACAGTACAAGGTATTTCCCCTGATAGCCACAGCGTACGCCTTCCATTTCGCTGGTCAGGCGGTGCAGAGAAGCTTCCTAAAAATCTCTAAGGAGATATATGATGGTAATCTTCAACAGATGCCTGTGGTAAGTGATACATGATCTTTTTGTTGCTCCCTTACTGGTGTTAAAGAATAAAGCATTTATGCTACAAATTTGTTGAATTTGAAGACCCGGGCAGATATCATTTGCAATTAGGATTGTAAGGAGTGATTGTACGTATTCTAGGCACATTCGACACCTTATCGAGTGGCCACGACAACACGACGACTTTTTAAAATTCGCCATGATTCATTTAGTAGCTTGAATGTATTCATTTTTTCCTGCCTAGCAGTTGAACATCATATGGAGGAAATCTAATATATTTGTGGAGTAAGTCCCCAAGAGCATGACCAGACCTCTGGGAAAATCATGGTAGCGTTAGTGAATGCCAGGCTAACTAGCAATTCCGGATCTCAACCCTTTGTTTCCAAGTTATAACCAAAGAACCAAGACTCCAGGGGCCGGAATGAACCTGTGGCCAATTTCGGTATCATGTGTGTAATCGTCTCTTCAAGCCCAGCAATTGTATATATATGGTTGCAGTGCGAGGCACTCAGCCGGGGGTCGCACCTTCAAATTATGCCATAGTACGTCACCTTGGCCGATGTATGCTCCAGACTTGTCCCCTTTTGGACCCACACCTTTCCCCAAGGGAGATCTTTTCTATTCTTCGATAATATTATATTTTATAGGATTTACAAAATACACCTTTATTTTCCGAAGTAGGTTCCGCCTTTGTGCCCCCAAAGGGAAAAACACACTCCGTTTACAAAAAGTTTAGACCACTTGGCAGCAGATTACTCCAGACCAAATAAATTAAGATACTTGGACAGATAATAAAGGAGTAGCGGGAGTACCCGTTGGAGCCCATGGTGGAGCAGTGCTGTGCCGAAGGTCGATAAAAGTTCTTGTTGATCTTACCGGTTTACGGGGTGCAATCAGTCAGCCTGGCAATTAAACGATCCCTACAGATGTGATACAACTCCTCCCCTCACCACATGCGAATGAGGGTAACCGCTACATGTATGTTAAACGAAACGATTAAGCCTTTCTGCTACATGTTCAGTGTTTTAAAGTACAAAAAGGTGTGGAGGTGAATAAAACTTGGATGATGGCTTGTACGTTGATACAGCTCGTTGGTTGTTGTACGTTGATACATCTCGTTGGCTGTTGTACGTTGATACAGCTCGTTGGTTGTTGTACGTTGACACATCTCGTTGGTTGTTGTACGTTGATACATCTCGTTGGTTGTTGTACGTTGATACAGCTCGTTGGTTGTTGTACGTTGATACAGCTCGTTGGTTGTTGTACGTTGATACAGCTCGTTGGTTGTTGTACGTTGACACAGCTCGTTGGTTGTTGTAAAACTGATGCAGCAAGAGCGTTAAGCAATGGAGTTTTCGCAAACCAAGTGACTATTAGTCATTGCTTATTATGCCGTACGACGTAGCATTGGTCAGTTGGACATTTACGGTTGTGTGTTTGTACTAGAGTTTGCAGCAAGGATGGTTAGCACCCTTAACCTTTGGTGTTATTATGTTTTGTTTTTGTTTTTTTGTTGTTGTTTTTTTTCATAGACAAAACATATACATTTTATCATAATATATAGTACAGTTACATGTGTACATAAACACAGGTTATCATGTATTGGCCATACTAACGTCTACGCTGTAGGGATTAACGGAACAAAAGTTATTCTTCGTTCACACTATACCTGTATGCTGTAATTATTTTAGTTCGACCATAAATGACGCCATTAGAGTTTGACCCGACATGTATGATCACACAGTTAAACTATGATAATATTATAACCACGGCAATATGAAAACAACAAATAAGAGATTACCAAATAGTCAACACAACCCCGTAATTCGAATTCTAAAATCAATAAAACTAGAGTAAATAATGATCTAACTATATTGTAACACTTCACATTATATGAGAAAAAGTTATATCTGATTGTTATGTGGATGTACCGGAATTGAAATGGCATTACGAAACAAGCAGTAGAACGAGATGCATAGAAAAAATAGATATATATGCTGCATTTGTACTAATTATCTTTTACAAATACAACAAAGGTTTTTAAACTGCCGATGCATTATGGATTTTTCTTTTTATTCTATTTTTTTTTTCTTTTTACAAATTCTGTATCTACCAAACAGATTGCTATGTAAACAAAGGGACAAATGAACAAATCAATATAAAGCACAACTGTATTCAAACAAATATATGATTTAGGTTTTGATTACTTAAAGTATCTTTTGTATCTGAAAAAATAGTAGCACTTCATTGTATTTGAATAATTAAACGTTTTCTACATTTAACCTTTGGTGCACTAAAAATGATTCATACCAGGGACCAACAATGGCATACATCTAAAGTAGGAATCTGTCGCCATAATATAGAACTAGAGGCATGAGTTTGCACCTGATCACCCAAGCAAATATGTGTATTACTCCGCCAGCCAAACAACAAATAACACTGTACCTTGGATTTTTACAATTTCTTTTTAATTAATACGTGAAATAAACATTACACATTACGGGTATTCAGACCTTTATTAATATTGACTACGGTATGGCCGTATCTCGACTGCTACTGAATGAAGGATTATAATAGACTGGACATTTTTTAACTGAAGGTGTAGTGAGTGGCCGGAAGTTAAGTAATCTAGTCAGAATCATGCTGGATCATACGTCATTCATCATATGTAATTATCATCAGTATATGTACCAAGGTACCGGACGTTAAACATTACATCTGTAACACGCTTAGAAGTTTACGATACAGCTACTGACAGACATAAAAGAAGTTTGTAAACTGAAAGTTATAGGATGAAGCTACAAGGAACATTCTTCTTACTTTGTGTACTTAGTTACATCAACTACGGAGTTGCCACTTCTGGTACCATGGAGGACATGATAGGACTACAAGACAAACTGTTCACAAACTACAGTAGAGGGTTACGTCCAGCACGCAACCTGAATGAAACGGTTAGAGTAGACACAGCTTTTTTTCTCCTGTCCATTCGAGACCTGGACGAAGTTTCTGGAACAATCTCCTTGAGTGGAGGAATAAGCATGTATTGGAATGACTTTCGATTGTTATGGAAACCCTCCGATCATGCTGACATTACTGAGATGATGGTTAATTCTTCAAGGATATGGAAACCTAGCATATTCCTAGTATCGTCTGCTTCAGACATAGAACGATTCGGATCAGATGCATTTGACGCGAGAATAGATAACAATGGTTTTGTGTTAATGAGTCCAGGGAAATCGATTAAGGCAACTTGTACGATAGACATGACAAATTTCCCGACGGACATTCAGAAATGTTCCTTGATCTTACTTCCATGGGGATATCATGTTGATGAAATACACCTCGCTGTCCTCCGGCCACATTTCATTATGGATTTCTTCAGGCCAAATGGCGAGTGGGATGTTGATGATACATCGGCAGAGGAGATTCTAGAACATGGTATTCATACTTCCCAGCTTATTTACTACCTAGTTCTCAAGAGGAAACCTTCTTACTTCATCATATCCTTGATTATACCTGTATACACACTCTGTTTCCTCAGCCCGTTTGTGTTTCTCCTACCGGCTATGTCGGGTGAGAGGATATCCTACATAATCACCATGTTCTTGTCGCTGGCTGTTTATATGACACTTGTGAATGACAACATGCCAAAAGTATCTAAGCCAATGTCGGGCATTTCCTACTTTCTCCTCATGACCATGCTCTTCAGCTGTCTCCTGATCATTCTGACGATATTCACCCTCCGCTGTGAGGCTGTAACAGATGTAACCAAGTTTCCCAAATGTGTCCGGAGATTTGTTTTAAAAATGAAGAACAGAAAAAGCAACAGAAAGCCAATTACTAGCAATAGTGTTGATGTCAATGAATTTGAGCCCCATATACCAAGTGCTTCTGATGTCATTGTGGTTGGGCGTGAAGCGGAACTTGTAAAGAAAGGCGCCACTACTCCAAATATGGATGAACCAGACAAAAATGATGTCACAAATTGTATTGATATTACGTTGTTTGTCTTAACAGAAACCATCGTGTTTGGTCTTATTTTAGGGTTTGCACTAGTTTACTACAAATAAGGAAGTATGAATAATTTTAGGTTTTTAGAGTGTTAACAAAATATCCAACTGCTTCTCATTATCTACCCGCTTTTACAGCTTGATGCTGGTGTTGGAGAAACACTAAACATTCACAATATTTACCCCACAATAAATGCAGATACACAAACTAGCTGGTGCATGGACTTATAACAGGACCATGGACTACTGTATGTTGGCATTTCTGCTAAATTGCAGAAGGTGTGGGCTTTCTCATCACTAGCAACTGGATTCTGGTAACAAAATACAACATAACTTTATTATGCATTAATGTCTAGTAAATTATGTGAGTGTTGTCTGAAAAGCTTACAAGCAAACTTGCATTTTGCGTTTATTTCGGTAGTGATGTTTGTATATATCTTTGTTGAAGTAAATAAAACATTGTTTGCAAACTGCAGTTTATTTCTGATATATAAATGAAGTTTGAGTACTTGAATATTGCTGAAACTTATTTTCACATATATAATATATCCTAAGACATACACTCATACGGCTTTACTGTTTATTTTGAGTCAAGTTTGTTCCGTTGTACACACAATTCTTTCAGGCATGCATGAACTTATTAATTAATCAGGTTTATATTCTGTCAATCGAGATGCCAGCAACCCAATAGAGCAATGATTATAAACAGCTAGATATGTAACGTTGAAATGAGGTATTTCTGTGTAATAACACATCCCCAGATCAGTATTGATCACGAGGGAGAATATGGCTTGACCTTTAATACTGATGTATTTGTGTGGTGAATGTATGCTCTGTGTATGTTAACAATTACATTGACCTTAGACATGAAAAAGCAACTAATAGCAGGCGTTATAGGTAAAGATGCAATGAATGTATTTCCTTTGACCTTGATAAGTGACTTTGACCTTTCATTTTTGGCCTTGAAAACAAAAAGGGACCCAAAAGGAAAAGAAATGCATCAAGTTTGGGCACTTCACTAGGTTTCTGAAAAGACAATTTCAAATTTAATTTACATCAGTTTATAATGAACCTCAGGTAACCTAAAGGTATTTTATGTTTTAAGACTATATAAAGTGAATCATTCTATAATGAACTCATCGAACAGGTAATATTATCGTATATTTTAAGAGTTACAATTGTATGGATTTTAGACTTTGTTTCACGCGACATATACACATCTTCTTGTTAGGAACTCAAAATCTGACTGCGTTATTAGTAAGATTTCGCAGCGAGTGTGTGTATAGTAAGGCTGTTTAAATGTATAAAACGTATATAGCACTTGGTTCCACAAATCTGCTGTAAATAAGAAATATCTTTAATAACCACCCAACTTACAGCAGCATGACAATGTTTTCTCTCGTACCAAAACTTGCTGTCTGCAGCAACACCTAATGTTGCCTTGGTATACCTCACGGGCAGGCCGCTGGTATGTGAATAACCACGGCAACTATCAGTAAGGCGACCTATATCCGTACCATCAGCAGTCACTGATGTACAGAAGACTTTAAAGCCAAGCAGTCACGGCATAAAGCTACAATATATATATATATATACAAAGAGTAATGACTGGACAAATGCCTCATGGTTTACCACTAAAAGTCATCGAAGTTTTACAATATCTTGCCACTTAAGACAAGAGACAGTCTAAGACACGCTTTACGACACTATTAAAACAATAGTTCTCAATAAAGATTGTAAACATTATATAAGATAATCACTAGAAATACCTGTTTGAAAATTACCTAAGTCAATGACGAAAGATTCTACAGCATCATATAAATTCCGTCCATTCGGAATTCATCAGTTAAAATAAAGATCAAAGGAATGAAAATCATTATTTGTCCAAAGCATATGTAGAAATTATGCGTGGGGGACAGTGCCTATCAACACCTTCATAAAGTTACCAATTTACAACTGTTTTATTAAACAGCAATTTACTCGTAAAGTGTTATTTGATGTAAATCGTACCATAATAAATTCCAGCTACAATGTTACGACCAACATTTGAGACTGATAGTCAACCAGCAGAGTCAACAACCTTATGACAACGATCAAGATGTTTATACAACTTTGGATTTGGTGTCGTCGCCTTGAAACCTACGCAACAATTACATAAGCTACTTTACATTAGGAGGCACGGTAGTCCAGGGGTAGGACGCCGGGCTCGTGACCGAAGCGTTGCCGGTTCGACGCACATCACTACACTGTGTTGTATCTTTGAGCAAGATAATTTACTCCGCTTGTTCCAGTTTACTGAGCTGTAAATGAGTACGTGGTTGGGTAGTGCTAGAATTGTTGAATGCTGTTGAATACTTTGTCCGCACAACTCCTACTCTAAAGTAATGGATCAATTTCAACGAAACATTCCAGATATGATAGCTACCACCTGAAGTTGTGCATCCAGGTATTATGTTTTTAATTCTGACGTTTTGTTTACGACGTTATGACCCTTTGTTGAACAAATCCTTTACCTTTTTGTCCGGACAACTTCTTCTAAAGTTATGGATCAATTTCAACGAAAATTTCCCGATATGATAACTACCACCTGAAGTTGTGCATCCAGGTATTATTGTTTTTCATTCTGACCCTTTTTTTTACAAAGTTATGGCCTTTTGTTGAAAAATGTCCAGACAACTCCTTCAAAACTACAGGACCAATTGCAACGAACATTTTCAGATAGGGTCATTATCACCTGATATTGTGCATCCAGGTATTATTATTTTCTATTCTGACCTTTTTGACACAGTTATTGCCCTTTGTTGGAAAAAGCCAATTTCAATGAAGGTTTTCAGATATCATAACTGCCACCTGATGTAGTGCATAAAGGTATAATTGTTTTCAATCTCACCCTTTTCTACGGAGTAATGGCCATTTGTTGTCCAGACCATGCTTGTCCAGACCACTCCTCCAAGACTATGCGGCCAATTCCAACGGAAGTTTTCAGATATGACAACTACCAGCTGATGTTTCTCATCCACGTATTTTGTCCAACCCTTTTTTTAATGGAGTTATGGCCCTTCTCCTGACAGCTTCTCCTAATCTACTGAGCCAATTTCAAAGAAAGATAACAGATATGGTAACTGCCCCTGACGTTGTGCATCCAAGTAGTACTTTTTCATTCCGACCCTTTTAAAAGGAGTTATGGCCTTTTGTTGAAAAAACTTAGTCTGCACTCAAAACTACTGGGCAGATTTCAATGAAAGTTTACAGATATGGTAATTTTCTCATTTCGACCCTTTTTAAGGAGTTATGGCCCTTTGTTAAAAATCTTTGTCCTGACATCTCTTCCTTAACTACTATGACGTTTACAGCAAAACTCGTTTATCTGGGATAACAAGATTAGATTTGCAAGTATGTTTCGGTATGTTCATACCACTAGAATATGAATTAAAAAAAATTAACATATCAAATCTCTAAGCTGCATTCAGATATCGTTTTAATATTTAAATGGTTTGCCGATTGAACACAAGAACATTCATTGACGTGCGCTTTCGGTTAATGTTAAATTTCTTGGCGTATACGTATTATTGAATATATATCCGAACTAAATACAGCTTAAGTAGACTGGAGACAGCATGACGGGTCTGGAACATTTTGCTGGTAGCTGATTATCTTTAGGGAGCATGTCGCTTCCCCTGTGTTTTTGCAGTAGTTTCCTTAGTTTCTGTTGTTGTCGTTTTGTATCAACACTGCAAGCTTTTGTACGTGTCTATTCCGTCTTTTCGTATTGCAGAGTTATCTGCTCTTGTGAGCAGGTATTGATTGTTACGTCATTTGTTTGTGAGAGTAATGTCATAAATTTTTGAGAAAACGACGTAATTTTCTCACACAAACCAATGACGTAACAATCAATACCTGCTCAAAGGGAAGATAACTCTGCAATACGCAAAGACGGAATAGGTCTTTATCAATTAAGATGAAAGCACGTGTATTGTGTAAACATTACCTCTGACCATGTCGGACTTCAATGTTAACCGCTGCTTTTCCCGACACATTGCGGCACGGTTACTTTAAAGAACTGCTTGGAATGAGACGAACCACAACGTTAAAAATATAAATTTGAGACGAACCACTTGAGTACACTATTGAGTTAATTTAGATAAAACCAGTCGGTTGAACAATTATATAATTTGAATTGACGCACTGGCTGTAAATAGTTCCAGAGACTGATCCCATCTTTGTTAGTGTTTATGGACTGGCACGTCTTCATCCTACTCGGTTCTTATTTTGTGTTGAGTCAGTGGCTATGGTTGGCTGATTACTCGCAAAGAACATTGCCTCCGGCAAGATGATTTCACACACGTGAGAATTCGGTCTCACTGACACTTTTACAGTAAACTTAGACTTCGGGCCACAATTTTGCATTTCTTCAACATTATTAAAACTACCTGAAACGATCTGATTTTCCCGCAGAAGTCTTGTAACTAATTGTACTAAATCGACCGCCTCTTCCTTGTCGCAACCACCATAACCGACGTCTTTTGTTTTAGAATTGTTAAAATTTTTTTCAATTGTCGGAATTTTTGTTTTTTTCAAATGTTCCCGATGCTGATCTGCTCCTTTTGGCGGCCTTTGGACGATTCACAGGATCACTTGTATCAATGGTAGTATGGCTATAGCTGCCTGTATCTAAATAGGATACCTTTCCTGTCAAAGAACGTCTTCTTCTTTCCGATTTATTTGTCCCTTTAACCTCAAAAGACTTATGTGCCCTTGCAGAACGCTGATCGTTGCACGAGTAGGCGTTCCCAAATGCGTCAATTGTCGTGACGTCATTTACTGGCCTTGAACTGTGACGACTCGCGTGTTGAGGGTGTTCTCCCGGGAACGAGCAATCATATAAATCTGCCTGTGACCACCAAGCGTGACATACACCTCCGGGAATTGGGTAGTCGTCTTCCTCCACAGATGTATAACCATATTGAGTCCCAAGGGAAAGTCTTTCATTGTCTGGCGTCGCCGCTGAATACACATAACTGTTGTTGTCTCCTAAGGGCCCTTCTCGTGTATTTGTGCTTGGATAACTGTCGTCGAGAAAACTCAATTTTCGGACCCGTTTCTGTTGTTTTGTTGTCTTTGAAGTACCTGTACCCATGATTGAAAACTTCTTGGTCGTGGTAGATTTTGTCAACTGGTATGCACTGATTACCTGCCGATTCGTATCACTTGAAACATAGAAATGTTGTCGATGTAATCATTTTGATTAGAATCCGAAAATTGTTCCTTGTCTTGCTAGAAATGTTCCTTGTACACTCTGTACTTGACCATTAAAATGTTTTTGGTATACCTGACAATGAAAGATGCTCACGTGTGCACTGTTATGTGTTCCATACTGATATACTAGTGTAACACTGTGATGGACTCTACAGTACGATGGAAAGACCTATTTACTCGTCATATTAAAGTTGATCCGGTTGAAAACAAATAGAGACGAAATCCTGTATCACAGTGATGGGCAGATGTAAACAAAATATCGACCATAATCCAGATAATAAATAGAGTGACTATTTAAACTACATTTTAACTATGACCTTTGACCCTCCAAACACCACTATGTCATACTGGATATTTAGAACCGATAAAAGTGTAAACAATGGAATGATACGATTTCATTCTTTACAAATAGATAAAAATGATATAGATTTTTGAATGAATGATCAGATAATTGCCTCATATGCGAATTAATATCAATAAATTGTGAGCATTTTGATATCAACGAAACTGCTAGACACTAATGAGCATAATAAAAAACGTCAACATTCCTGTCTAAAAACAATCCAAAATATTTCTAAATGAGATAATGATGGCGAACATAAAACTTGCCCATTATCTTCGTAAAGCTGCATCTAACTAAAACCCTTTGTTGTGAGTTTGTCAGCTTTCGACATCTATTACAGATACAAATTTGACTGTTTATGTAATTGTATGGAAAACTTAACTACGAATTGAGCCTGCTACATATAATTGTATGGGAAATATAACATGGCAAGTCTAGTAAATATACTATACATATATCTATAATTGTATGGGAAATATAACATGGCAAGCCTAGTAAATATACTATATATATATCTATAATTGTATGG
>JAUMHH010009925.1:0-11154 GCA_032359455.1 Chlamys rubida
GGAAATTTTAATACTGAGCCTCCTAATTAATTACTGGGAAATTTTAATACTGAGCCTCCTAATTAATTACTGGGAAAGTTTTAATGCTGAGCCTCCTATATTTCTTACTGAGAAAGTTTTAATGCTGAGCCTCCTATATTTCTTACTGGGAAAGTTTTAATACTGAGCCTCCTATATTTCTTACTAACTCCATTGTTATAGTGGGACTGACTAGTACTAATCACATTGTACTCAAATCCATTTGCACCAAGACATAAATTTCTAGAAAGAAAAATAAACGGTGGGGACAGACAATACGAATTGAAAAATCTATTTCATTACACTAACTGAAGCAGCAGTCTTTTTCACTTTCTTCTTTTTCTTGCTGATTTTTATCTTGAGGGGAGCAACTGTTTTCTTTGACTTGGATTTCTTTCTTGGCTTCTCCTCTATTGGTGCCTCGTCCTGAGGTTCAGTATCCTCGTCGCCTGTAACAAGACATACCAAAACTGAACATCAGTAAGGCATAATATCAACGAACAATATTATTTCAGACTATTTCCTCCTTTTTTACTGTTTTTTTTTAAGAATAAATTGTGTGCGACTGTTTAGAAGACCTTGACTTGTAACATAAATGCAATAATGTATCTATAAGGAAAATTAAGAAATGGTCTGTTAGAAATAAAATATTCTGCATCAATTCCAGCCCCAAAACCTTAGATAGGGAAGGCAGAAAGGTTAGAAAATACCTGCTATTTATACGTATGTACACAAATTTATTAAATTAGATATAACACCGGATTTCTTTTAAATAGGTTTAATAAATATTTCTCCTCATCATCCAAAGGTAACACCGGATTTCTTTTAAATAGGTTTAATAAATATTTCTCCTCATCATCCAAAGGAAACAAGAACTTCCGCTCTCACCATTATCCTTCAGAGAATCGTCGGCATTATCCTCTCTATCCGACTCTTCTCTGTCCTCTTTCTCCTTTACGGGTTCTGCTACTTTCTCCTTTGGAGCTACACTTGTAGTCCCCACTGTATCCCGTGTTTTGTTTCGAGCTGCTACCAGCTGGGCAAACTCCCTCCACTTGGCACCTATCAGTGTAACCATCTTTGCCATGGGCACCTTGGGGTTGGCCTTCTGTATAAGAGGCTGAACGTGCTGCTTGAACAGCTTGTAGTTATTCAGGGTAGTGAAGTCATCATCGTCATATTCAATGTCAATGTTATTGATACCCAGATCATCTGCAATGATATCTGAAGGGCTCTTCTTTTCCTAGAAATGTGGAAAAAAATATTGAATAATTCATTATGACACCATTGTAGACTATACAAATAGAAAAAGTTCAATTCACGGAAAAATGCCAGAAAATGTTGAACCTAATAGGACATTTTAAGGTAAAATGACCAAGTCCTTTCATTTATATGGTACAAAGCCTATTCATTTGAGAGAAATGATTTAGTTGACCAAGTTGGTTTCGGTACCTTATAGAATTGCATGGATTTCATAAAAATTTGTGTTAAAACTTTTAACCTACTTCATTTTGGGCTAATAACCAAAATGACTGTGATAATATCATAATTAGAGAATGTCTTGCGTATCTATCCTGTCGAATACCCCAAGGTATTTATTTTCCTAACCTTTGGTGTAGTTGAAGGTACGGTCTTTGGCTTCTTTTGTTTCTTGGGTGGTGATATGTAGTCCTCGCTAGCATCATCATCAAATCCCATCTGTAAGGTCAAACATAGACAGAGGTTAGTACAATACACTGTGGCCGGGGCGGAAAGTCAAATCTATAGATTCACCAGTCAAGTGTGTCCCTGGTCGTAGCATTACCTTGTGATGATCCAATTTCATGCAATAATAAAGGCTAAATTCATCTGTTTATGTGATATATATTCTACTTCTTCAAAGGTTTCAGCTGATATCAAATATAGCAAACTGCCTAACGTTGTAAAAATATGAAACTGCCTACCTCTTCGTCGTCATCATATTTCTTTTTCTTCTTCTTGCGCTTCTGTTTCTTCTCAGCAGGATCTTTAGATCGTCTCTTTTTACTCTTCTTCTCCGGTACGGGACTGTCTGCTAAGTCATCATCTGTTCATACCAAAACAACACTTAATCACAAAACCAAGGATTTACAAGTGTACATATCTCTAATAATGCTGTTACATTTATAATACCCAATGACTCGACGATGAATTTATTACCAAGAAGTGTCATTACAAACATCAACGAAGGTAAAATCACTTCAAGGAACTTTTTTATAGATATAATACTGAAGAAATGTTCCTTAACCCTTTCACCCCTATGTAACTTTAGCAGACTCTACCATGCATTGATCTGGTTGAGTCCATTATGTTCTACAGTGGTGAAAGGGTTAAAGAAGAAAAAGAAAATTAAGAACAAGTTCTGAACAGAGATGGATTCAATCACAATAGAAATATACATGACAACATCATATCTATAAATTGATAAGACGATTTAGCTGATAGTTATAGCTGTCATCTCTATAACGATCCATTTCTTCACTTTTTCTACAACTGCAACACATTCTTGTTAAAATGTACAGCAATTGCTGACCACTCTAAATAACAAATTAATTTTGTTGTAAAGTCAGTCATAGCTAAAAAAAAAAAAATGGAGTACCAAAACATGTCCTTGATTTGATAACACAATTAGAATGTAAGACAAATCTGTAAAAAATTGGGGTCCCTTGAAATTTTTACACTTATTTTGTTACAAAAATGAGATTATAACACATTATAAATTACTGAACAAATATAGGATTTTCGACATTTTCTGTTTATTAATAGTATAATTATCATAGATTTTTGTAGAATTGAAGTCCCAAATATCACCAATTATTAAGTGTCTTTTTTATAAAAAAGAACTATTGACAAGAAAACAGTAGGTTAAGTCAAGCAAAAACCTGAATCCAATATATAGACATGTACGGTACAACTATGTAATCAGCTGTGTGATAGCTGTGAAATGACAATAATACACCCTGGCTGTATCTGTATCTAGGCCACACATTCAGTACAGGAACATGCATACATTAACTACAGATTTATGATAAGAAGCGGCTTTTGTGGCTGCAGCATGATGCTGGGACAGACTGTATTGATTGAGGGTGACACACTTCTGTAAAGCCAGTCCCCAGATCTACAGTGTAGAGTTGCAGACTTGGCCTCTTTCTGTCTGCTACTCCTGCAGTTTTTACAGAATGTAGAATTATTGATTTTTAGGACTTAAAGCACAGAATCATTTGTCTGGTTATAAGACTCACTATAATGTCTATCGTCAAGGTTAGGTTATTCCTTGGGAAGTTGCTAAATTTTATAAAGATCTTTTTATATCTTCTTACCAATGGAGATATGTTCTGTGTAATATTTAGCAGATGATAATGAGGTACTTAAACTAGGTCACATTGCATTCTGAGGCATCTCTTTTCCCCTCAGCTTATTCATTTTCAAACCATGCACACCTATACTGTATATAAACAAACTTGAGGTATTATCTACTATCACCATTTTTACCCCAAAGTTCTGGTACAGTACTTCCATGACCAATGTACACTGTATTTATTCAACAAGAAAATTTCTGTAAAATTTCTAAACTGACCTCATCTTGTACTTGGAACACCCTTCTAAACACCTATGATTAATTGTAGTACCTATACTTATACCATATACATCTATAATCACCATCCATATCTTGTACCTGGAGTCCAGTATGTAATATTGGGCAGGAGTAATTCATCATCTTTCTTTGTGAATATCAGTACTATATTGATACATTTCTACATTGTACAGTTTTAATAAAAAAAAAAAATACAAATTATTCATGTACCCTGGTATGTATATTCATTAGCCTACTAGTCAACAAGCCTGTCAAGTCACTAGCTTGTAAGGCAACTTAGGCATCATATAAAGCCTCCCACACAGAAGGGAATAAAAAAAGTAAGTGCTGAATCACCCCTGTGCATGCCTACTACCTAGTTACCAATCCTTGTTATCAAAATATTTCTACAGAATCCATCCTCCATGTTTAGCTCACCATCATGTATAATTAAGACATTATGCAATATAATTATAAACTGCATGCAACCATCATCGATATAGATAATTTGATTTGTAATACTTAGGTCAAAAATAAATTAAAGGGTACAACATGCATGCTAAAAGCCTGCTACACATTCAGGAAATCTAGGAAATGAAAATAAAATTTAAAACACTATGATGATCTACAAAGTCTGAAAGCACATGTACAGCTCAGCACATAAATATACACACATATATATATGCTTAGCATATCTATGACTTGTTGAATCAAAAATATTAATTACATCAATATATTTTGAGGGTTTTTGAACGGGACAGTAATAGTTCAGTGAATGAAACAGTTTCAGTATTTCATAAAGTATTCAAAATTGGAATGAAAAACAAATCCAGAAAATCATCACCAATTGACAGTGTAGATCTCCAGTTATAAATTCTGTTCAAAATAAATTTAAGAAAATGCACAATTCTTATTTTCCTTAGAAAAAAAATAGTTCCTTTAAACTCTATGGTAAAGTTGCAAATCACACTAAAATATAAAGCAAAGAAAATTGTTCAGAAACTAAAAGGAAAACTTTATGCTGAAAAAAACAACTAACCATGTAGCAAAGTATTAAATGCATCATGAATATACAATACAGAATTCATATACTGTACAATTTACTTGTAAGCATATATTATATACAGCATTATACTGTACAAAGTACAATGCATATACTGCTAGGCCGTTGATCAGCTTTTCCTTAGTTATATAAGATGTTTATAGCTGAACTACATACATATTCTGTGTTGCACATCAACTGAATCAATGCTGAACTTAATCGATACATATAGCTTAGCTCAGGCATGACAAGAACTCTAACTGATAAAAAATTTAATTTGTCATGAAATTCTCAAGAGGGTTGGTGCACCCCAAGTCCCTTCCCATTGAGAAACAACACTATTTAGCATACCCCTAAACGTTTAACCCAACTTCAACTTTGCATACCATTTGCATCAAGATCATGTTGCATCTACTTTTAGTTTTATTGAAAACTTTTGAATATTTGGAGATGAACCCTAAAACTTCTTGAAAAACAAAACATGCAAATAAACCTCTACCATTACAAAAAGATCATAACTTAATCACCATTTTTTTTCTGAAGTGTGTCATATTATAAATTAATATATATATATATATTGTAATCTGGATAATACACTGTGCAGTGATCACATGACTTTTTCCCCACTTTTGTCTCGCAAAAAAAAACCACTTCTTTATAAATAGGAAAACTATAGCTACAGCAGCATTTTCATAAAATTAGAAAAATACATGTTTTTCATATAAATAAGAAAACAACTACCCAGTAATATAATTTTTCAAAGTTTTAACCAAGCAATTTTCCTCAAATTGCATCAAACTGTTAAGGCCAAATAAAAATATGCCTGTGTTTCCCATTTCCTGACCGACCCAATGTTTTCATGCCGACCCTAATACATAATTAATTTTTTATTCATTTTATTTGAAGATAGAAGCTAAGGTCTAGGGGGGGGGGGGTAGAGTGAACCCAGTGGAGAGGTCAAGAGATATAAAGGAGAGTTAGAAAGTTAAGAGTTAAAGTGAGAATTAGGAAGTTCGTAATAATGGTAGTTTTAGCTGTAGTTTGTAAATCTGTGCTGTTTTACAGTTTATAGATAGTTGGAGATAATTAAGTTTGAACTGGAGAGATTGAGTTCACAATAGTGCCAACTTGTTTAGTTTAGGACAGATTAAAAAACGTGGGTTGTAAATATAGTGTAAATATAAATGTACTTATTTTTTTGTTCAATCAATTTGAACTGGAGGCAGTGGAAATTGAGAACAGAAAGTATCAGTGATACAAAAGAGAATGTAACACTGGTGACCATCAGTGGAGTTTGGATTACTAAAACTAGTGTCCAGCAGTAGGGATAATTTAGAAATGTAACACTGGTGGAAGCACTAGGTACTGTAAATTACGTTGGTTATTCCATAAAAATTTAGGTGGGTCAAATAATAATTTACTTCACTGTGTCGTTTGGGCCTGCTCAACACAAAAACTGTGAATGCATAAGTTTGTGTATTTATTTTACATGAATCAAAAATTACATATTTGGTGCCTTTCATACTTGTAAATCTTTAACATTCATTGAGGTAATCAGAAGATTTTCTTCACGACAAAAAAAATAAAATGAAAAAATAATATAAAATGTTTTTCCTACCTACCGTACCTACCCTATTTTTTGGAGCCGAAACAGGAAACACATATATTTTTAATTGGCCTAATCATGTATGCATTGAAATTTTTAAAATATCCCATGAAATTGGAAAACAGTTGGGATTCAATTTAAAACAACAGGGCAGGACAGGCCCTTTTTAAATAAACAGTATATTAATTCTCAGTTACTTTAATAAATCATTTGAGCAAAGTATATATTGTCCACTAGCCAGCCCACTGCCCAGGGCTTTATTATAAGGTTAGACATTTTTTCCATTTTACTATTAATTAATAAGATATAAGCCACGCCAGTAGAATTTAACGAAGTCTTCCTCCAGGGCTAATACTTTAAATTGTATGAACTTTACATCTCTAATTATTTAAATTTCATGAAATAAAACCAACAAGAATTCCCATGATAATTTACAAAATATCTTTAGGTAAACATGGATAAAAGGTAAGCATTTTTCACAGGTAATTCCATATTACACCATATATAATGATTAAAACAAAAAACGACCAGCAACCAAGGACACTGCAGCATGCATCAGACAGAGGCACTCATTCCTGGGCTAGGGAGGCTGTACTTACAGGAAGTACCCAATCTAGACTCAGCCCCCTCCTGTTCAGGTGGGGAATACGGTGAAGGAGATGCATTTTGCGGAGTTGAATACCGCTCATCTGCAGAAAAATGTGTAGCTTTCATATATTTTTTATCATAGTTATTTTCTTATTTACATCTAACAGTGTCTGGTGAATTTGAACATCGGATGGAGCAAGAACTCGCCGATTCCAACACAGCAGAGGATAAAGGGTTTGCATGAATGAAAATAGAAACAAACACATGTTTACATTGAAAGATTTAATTTCATTTCAAATTCCTCAACATCACTGTATATTGGTGTATCATTTTCTCTTGAAATTCTAAAAACTTGCCATTTTGTAGATGACATAATCTTATTAGTGCATTGCTACTGCAAAACAGTAGCTAAAAGGTTGTACATTTAAACTTCACCCTATTGTTGTTTCTTCATTACAAAGCAATATGTCTTGATATTTTCAAAGATGGCTAGTATTAAATGTCCCATCAAAATGACTGTTAAAGCGACATTTCTTCATAACATATCCAATCATAGCAAATAAATCCTGTAAAAGTTTGTAAATAAATCTTAGTTTGCTTATTGAGGGGACTTGCACTTTGATTCTAAATAAAAAATGCAAACACAAATTATGTTCAAATACAAAATTTCAAATATGGCCTATAGTTGTGAGAGGTCACACAAGGCA
Organism: Chlamys rubida; assembly: GCA_032359455.1. Lineage (NCBI taxonomy): Eukaryota > Metazoa > Mollusca > Bivalvia > Pectinida > Pectinidae > Chlamys > Chlamys rubida. The sequence continues at coordinate 7,554 of JAUMHH010009925.1, forward strand.
TGCACAATTTGATACAATAACTAGTTGGAAACCTCATACAAAACTGAACAAGTGTTACCTGAATCGGTCAGGTTTATCGAGTTTTAATGACCTTTGTCTTCACGAGCATTTCTGTTTTAGTGTCTACATAATGTATATTTCGACAAAAGACAGACAGTCCTTATTACTAAATGTAATACTACACTACCACAGTGATTTTTGAAGGATTTTTCAGGTGAGTCAGAGTCCTGAACATCATATTTAAATAGCTGAAGAATCCCATTACCAAAAGATATAGTTTCTCACAATGCACAAAGCACAAGTCTATAGTTAAAAAATAGATCTATGTATTGAAGGCATTTGAAAGTAAAATCAGGAAAGTATACACAATATCTTATAGTTTGACAATTTTTGAAGAAATGTCTTAAAACGATATAACAGTTAACTCTGGGCTAAACAGTAAACAGTACTCTGTTTTGTATAAAAGCCACCAGACTAATTCAAAAATGGAAAATATAAAAAATTAGCGCCTAAAGAGTGAAAATAAATATTTAATAATTTTCTGTCAAGCTGAGGTTGTCAAAAAAATACATGGACTTTAGTTTTGTCTGTAGTATAAATCTAACTTCACAAAGGAGTAATGGTATCATGTGTTAAACAATCAAACTCGTTGTTAAGTGACAAATATGTTTTAATGATAAATCTTAACTGTCATACTTGTCTTACAACTGAACAGTTACAAAACAAAATATAACTGTAAATCAGCTGATAAGTTGGAGCACTTGTCTTCCGGGCATGCGCATATCGCAAGTAGACAGTATGATATTTATCCCGATATTTATCCCATCGATTTTGAAGTGAATTTTGATCAAACAAAAATGCAAGATACAGTATTTTTTTCCGCTTGAGCATATATTCATGTCAAATAAACATTATTAGCCTTCAAAAACGGTGATATGGACGGGAAAACCCCCTCTAAAACGTAAATACACAGGATTTTCGTATCCTGTATGCAAATGAACAAAGACGTAGGCAAAGGGAATTCCGCTCGACTCGTGGTTTGAAAACATCTCCTGTATTCGATACAAACAGTGTTGTGTCGACATGAAGTTAAGATTTATCGCTAATTAGATGTTCAATGAACACCGATTTGTGCAAGATGTTGAAATCGTGCAAGTTTCAACTGTCAAACTATCGGGAAATCGAAAGCTCCCATCAGCCTAATTAGGAAATTAAACAAAGTGATACCTTCACCGGTCTCTTCTCCGACATCCATACTTTCGTCGTTTTCGTCATTTTTCGCCGCTGAAGCCATGATAGTCGATGTCAATGATGATTAATATAACTCCTCTGCAACAAATATAGCAAATCCTGTCAGTCCTATTTCTTGTTGTGTACAATATAAAGCATCGGGGTACACATGGGTTAGCCGCCCTATCCCTTGCCCCTGCGTCGCTCGAGCGATTTGGTGCCCGGGTTGATCATGCGCAGTGTGACGTCACTGATTGGCGATACATCCCATAATTTCCGATTTTTGGCTTATAACCTATCACGTGATCAAACTGCATTTTTTGTCATTAATTTAGTTACATATATATTGTGAACTTACTTACTACCTGTTTTAGCTCTTCTTATTGGTCAGTTTTGAGAACAACAGGTGCCCCCGTTACATAATACCAATTAGGTTAAATTAATTTCTTGCAAATTTTCAAAAAAACCTTCTGGAATCAGGCTCCGTTCATTTTAAGTTGAATCCATAAATCATGCATAATTTGAGTATACGACCGATATCTATGCTATATGCACTAAGCGCTCTTACCTGAATTCGTGATACATGTATTGATTAATCTATATAAATATGTAATCTACACTTGTCAGATATATGTTTTATTTATCTAGTAAATATCACGTGCTCCTTTGTAACCAGAATAAACGTACGTCTGACAACAAAACATACGTAACATATCATACTGAATATATAACAATTAAGTCACAAAATTCCTTCTTTATAATCTAATAAGACAAATTCCCATTATATAAGATCAAATGCATTGCAATGTTCCATAATTATAGGACCAAAATCTTGATGTGGAGTAGGACTTCTTGAGGAGAATATAGCGGGCCGTAAAAAAACATTGTTTTTAAATGTAACTTTATTTTACAACTATTGCAAAATAAGTTCTATCATCTTATCACTCTTGTTGGCACGGATGGTAGCGCATAGCGGGTCTAAGTCAGGAGGAAACCGGAGTTCCCGGAGAGAACCCGTGTGACCCCAAACGTATTCACATCCGATGCGGGAATCGAACCCCGGCCGCCTTGCTAAGGCCAGTGCGCTATATATCCTGAGCTGCGCCATCCGACCACCCAATCTATTTCACGGTCTTTACTTTGTAACAGTTCAAAATGTCTACCTCTTTCGTGTACCCTTTTTCCTGCTAACACTAAGCGTACCGATCCATGCTAATTTTAAATATAATATATTTCGAATAAATAAGGACTCGACTCCATTTTAACAGTTTATTCACACCCTTTACAGTACAAGAACTTGTCTTTGGAACAGTTTCATGAGCAGGTGCCGGCGACAGGCGAAGTGTTAATCAAAGAATACTTTCTTATGTTACATTTGACGTTTGTAAATAGAACGAAAACATAGATTGGAAAAGGTAATTACTAAAATCATATGCTATTTATCTTATTTTTTTTTTTTTCATTTTTCATGGATAATGACCGTGTGGTTTTTGTTTCCTTTCATCAAAACAAATTTATGACAAAAAGGCAAGAGTCACAATCATCGACGAGATTTAGGGCTATAGTCAGGATAGAAATACTGTATTTATAGTCCGGATATATACTGTATTTATAGTCCGGATAGATATACTGTATTTCTAGTCCGGATAGATATACTGTATTTATAGTCCGGATAGATATACTGCATTTATAGTCCGGATAGATATATACTGTATTTATAGTCCGGATAGATATACTGTATTTATAGTTCGGATAGATATACTGTATTTATAGTCCGGATAGATATATACTGTATTTATAGTCCGGATAGATATACTGTATTTATAGTCCGGATAGATATATACTGTATTTATAGTCCGGATAGATATACTGTATTTTTAGTCTGGATAGATATAATGTATTTATAGTCCGGATAGATATACTGTATTTATAGTCCGGATAGATATACTGTATTTATAGTCCGGATAGATATATACTCTATTTATAGTCTGGATAGATATACTGTATTTCTAGTCCGGATAGATATACTGTATTTCTAGTCCGGATAGATATAATGTATTTCTAGTCCGGATATATACTGTATTTATAGTCCGGATAGATAGACTGTATTTATAGTTCGGATAGATATACTGTATTTATAGTCCGGATATATACTGTATTTATAGTCCGGATATATATACTGTATTTATAGTCCGGATAGATATACTGTATTTATAGTCCGGATAGATATACTGTATTTATAGTCCGGATATATATACTGTATTTATAGTCCGGATAGATATATACTGTATTTATAGTCTGGATAGATATAATGTATTTATAGTCCGGATAGATATACTGTATTTATAGTCCGGATAGATATACTGTATTT
>JAUMHH010009936.1:0-11153 GCA_032359455.1 Chlamys rubida
AATTTGATAATAATTATAATAATTATAAATTTTAATAAATGTTATTTTTTTTTGTTGCTTTGTGTGTAAATGTGTTGTTTATAAAAAATAAAAATTGAATAAAAAAAAAAAAAAAAAAAAAATAATAATAAATATAATATCATAATATGATATGTTTACATAGTTAGCTTGGATTTATTCTTTCACGGTTTATATAAAATACTGGTTTTACAATCAATTATGTGTATTTCAAATTTGTTAAGTTTTAAAATAGTTTTGATTTTATTAGACCTTTAGTACCTCTAATAAGTCGTAAATGAAACGAGTAGCCCTATGATGCAGTCAATATTTGATTTGAATAGCTTTCGGTTTATATAGATCAGAATTTACAAGACCTATTACTTCATCGACAATGACTTTTTTGTTTGAGATCACTTTATCCAGTATCTTGCACGCCTTACCCCTTGCAGAGCAGCTAAATGCTATGATACAATAGCAATTTGCTGTTTCAACAATACAAAATCAATGTAAATATCACATTTTTTCAAATCTTTGAAAACGGACATTCTTTAATTTAGATCCAAGTATCATAATGATCTTGATACAAGTAAATACGTCTTGTTCATCAGTATATTATTGTTAGCACAGCGTTCGAGTGAGGATGCTTTAATCTAAGCTATATATATGTACTACTGTCGTCATTAGCTGATATTTACAATGTGATTTACGTATCTTTACATGAGTAACAAAACAAATATGCTGTTTTTATAGTTGTGCCCTGCATCTTTTCCCCCGATCTAACAGAATTCATTATGAAAGTAACAAAAAACGTTTTCCCTTCCGAAGCACATGGCGTCGCCTCCATTTAATTTTTTGTCCTGCCTTTTGTTTTGAGGTCTCTTTTTTATTGTAATTTAGTATCTGGTTTTGTTCTTGCATGTTGTTGCATGATGGTTTCGTTATATTTCATTCTATTTTACTTATCGAATTATGCCCATTGTTAGAGGCAGCACCTGATGACCAGATTTCTATAACATTAACATGAATAATTAGCTCAGTACGAGGATCGCATCTTGTTACAAAAGTTACATGTCTAATCTCCAGGAATAATCTTAATACGAATAGGAATTAACTACACAGACATTTACCATTTATTAAAAGTGTAGCAGTTTAATTTCCTGTCTAAATTTAAACAAATTGTCTAAATTTATCTCTTTCGTTAAATCATTAATAAATTCTCAATCAATTATGGACATCTGAAGATTTTTCAATAAGTCTATTAGCATATATCCTACGTTCAATTATATACCTATACAAGACTTGTTAATTTTTACATTGTACCTGACGGCCTTTGATAACAATTGTCGTGCTATAAAGAGAATGTCGCCAAACTCAATTATATATGCAGTTAATCCTACGTTACGACACCTAAAACAAAGGATGTATGTATATTCATATTACGAGTGTGATGACTGCCGAGACGACACGTAGGAATTTTGACATGGAGAATAATATTTTAAATGTACAACATACATATGAAAGACTTGTTTATGAGGTGTAAAAGGTTTTCTCCGCAAGAACATTTATTGACAATATGATATTAAGGCAACGAATTATGCTAATATCTTTCGTTATGATTTCAATTTTGCATACATGTTTATTAAACGCAATATTATGAATCGGTAGTAGATGTGAATAATCTGATATAAGGGTTTTAGTCGACTCAGACAATAGCAGTCAATATAAACAAAACATCTAACCCCCGGCGTTACCCCCTCCCTCTAAAAAAAAGAAAGAAAGATAAAAACAAATTATATTTGCAATACCTTAAATTAACAACACATATATATGGTTTACAATGAGATAATGTTGTGATTATGATAATTAGCGGGATAAAACAAGAGTTCATTACTACTACATGTATGATGATCATAAAATTAAGATGGTATTGTACGAATTGGGGAGACACCCAACATAATAGGTGTGAATACTCTTGCTAATGGGTCTTTGTGTCCTGTATATGATTGACCTATGGGTGACAACTGATCAGGGAACAATACATATGAAGATGATGTTTACGTCTTGGAACATATCACATGAAACAGAACTGGTTTATTAAGTGTACGCATACATGTACCATCATAGTAAGACAAAGATTGGGCAATTTGTCCAGCTATATCTTCAGCGAAACGAGTGAACGTTTTCATTAGAAATTCGTACACAAAATATGGCAGCTATCTATTTTTCATTAAATGATTGTTCATTTATGCAAATCGTTTGTCAGCTTGTCGCGTTTTTCATATATGATTTATGCGTTTGTTTACATAATAAATATTTATCATTACCCAGATTCTTGCCGACACGTCACAGCAGCATTATGGTCCCACGATGTGTTCTTCCGAAAGTGTTCTTGTCGCAACTAATGAGGTTCTCAAACTCTCGATGATTTGTATAGCCTTGTAATCCAAGTTCTCAAACTATGTCAAAACTGACGTATTGCAATTGCTTCAAGTATTACGTGCAAGCAATTATTTCACGATTCCTTTAGCTACACCGCACTGTATACTAGTAGTGAATACATAATGACATTGTAAAATATCCTCTGTGCATTATAACTGTATAAGTTTGATGTGAAATCTTCATGTTGTGAAGAATTCACTAACTGACTTGGTGACGACGTTTAATCTAATTGTGACGTATTTCGCGCAAGAATGATGAACGAGTACCGGTCTCGAGAGAGGCGGGGTAGTACAGGTAAAGACCAATACTTCATTGGACAAGCCCCTACTACACACCACAACAATTAAACTTACTGCAATTTTAATGTATGACCTCACCTGTGCACACCTTGAATATCCGCCTGTGTCCTAGTGTCGTCCTATGGTACAGTCCAGTAAGACTCCCAAACTTGATAATTTGAAGCCCACATACAAAATGTATTACTTTACTTTCTTAGAATGATACATTGTTTACACGTTCTTTGATTCGTTACCACATTCCTCGCGTAACCTTACTAGATATGGTTGGTGATATAATTAGTATATAAACACATGCATATGATCAGGTAATACAATAACAGGGCAGTTAGAGAAATCAGCCAAGTGTGACGGGTTTAAGTGTGACAAACGTGTCCCCATTTGTCAGGTGATATGTTACAGGACTTCGTTAAATTCTTAACCATTAAGTATAAATGATCTACATAACACCGTATGTATACAACTAATGTTTTTACCTATGATTTTTTTTTTATTTATGGTAACTTCGGGAACATTTATAAGTAGTGTTTTGTTGCTTAATGACTTAAGCATGACTTCTCAGTAGTCAGTTTCATGATTTATGAATTTTGTAAGATGAATTAAGATAGAAATATCTACACACAAGGACAAACTTGGAACTACATGTCAATAAGACAATAGCAAAAACTGAGGAGATGCCATATGCTTCGGACAGGTAAAGCTTTCCCTATCATATAAAGGACACGTTATGATGATATTTCCTATTAAATTAATGAAAATATTAAAGTCATCAGCCAATTTAGACTTAATAAAATGTCGTAAGCATATAATGAAGTAACTTAGGTCAACGCCCTAGCTCTGGAATAACGCATTAACTGTGACATCTAAATGTATGTTCCAAAAGATGGGGAGTATGAAATCCTACTACCAAGAAAAGGAAAATTCACAATCTTGAAATTAAATCGTCACGTGAAATGTATATTATTATTTAAAATTGATATTTAAATTGGAGCTCTTGATGATGTATTGGATGCAACAGTTAATCTCGAAAGTCTTATTCACAATCAAACATAACCATTATCACTGAAACTAGAATAAAGAACGCATCGAAATTAATCTTATTTGCAACTAAACATCTTCAATATATCTAACAGTAGAATTAAGTATATGACAGACATCTTATAATAATTAGTTTAACTTCTTGGCTTAAATTGGATCACAGTAGTATATTGAAGGTTCTACCATATCCAACAGAAAAGAGGTGAACCAAATCCTGTGTCATGGATAAAGCCATTTTCTCTGTTAGAGGTTTGATGCATTAATCGTATTGAAAACATGCTGTTTTTGTGGTGTTTACCACTTTCAGTTCAGCCTGGATTTTTTTAAATATATAAACCTATCTAATCTTCGAGATGAAATTGTAGTGTAGCACTTTTAATGTGTAGAATGAAGAAGTTTTAGAATACACTATTTTAGATATGTTGAAGTTCAGAATACTTCTAAAAATCTTTAAATAATGTTTCTTAGGACATCCGTGTTTTTATATGACATAGATATGTATGAAGTTACCATTCTTTGCTATTTGAAAAGTGATTATATAAGTGAATAGGAAATAACAGGCATGTAGACCGTTATCAGCATCAATATAAAACGGAGTAAGACACATATTAACTAACACACAGCGTGGACGCCCTAACTACTTTGGTAGTAAATCGATAATACCATACAGGGTTATCGGTTTTGTAAAATAACTCGAAAACATTGCGCGTATGGATATATTTCGCAAGGGCTTTCTGCTTAGTGAAATGTATCCATTCTAAGCAATACACGAGCAAAGTCTGAGACAGCAGATGAACACATACGTGTAAATATTGCTAAAGTGTTCGGAACCCATTCTTGCTTCTATAAATCGGTTTGATCAGTGGAAAACAACCGCTGAGTTCCAGAAAAAAACCTTCCCTCTAGTATTATTACAGTCTTCAATATTCCGTCTTTGCGTATTGCAGAGTTATCTTCTCTTGTGAGCAGGTATTGATTGTTACGTCATTGGTTTGTGTGAGAAAATTACGTCGTTTTCTCAAAAATTGATGACGTTACTCTCATAAACAAATGACGTAACAATCAATACATGTTCACAAGTGAAGATAACTCTGCAATACGCAAAGACGGAATAGGACCTTGTAGTGCATGACCTGAATACTAACCGTGTTGTTATAGGAAGATTAATCAGGCGTGTAATAATAAACAAAACCTGATAGCTATAGGCTGAAGGGTAGGTTTTAATTCACATACGAATATGTGGTAAATAAATGATAGCTGTCTATATTTATGCGCTTCTAAAGTTGAAAGGCTCAGTTTCATTCCAGACGGGAGCCCTGAAATAAAAGTAAAAATAAAGCACGGTTGAAATGTATGCTAGCTTGAAGATAACTGATCTTTTTCGTTTAATGGAAAAGATTCTATAAACTGTTTTATGTAAATTTTCCGAATTTAAATGACTTTTTCATCCGCAACACAATACGCTGATTTGACATATTTCATTATATTAATGTGTGCATGGTTTGATTGTAACTGTAGCTGAAACGGGGATCTTAAGATAAGTTAAAATTAAAACAGAAACTCGTGGTCATTCTTAACATGCTTATCACCTTTTCCCAATATTTTGGTTTCAAGGCGTCTTGTTAATATCTATGTTATTTGGCTCGTTGTAGAAAAGCCTTGCAGAAGATTGAATCTGATTTGTAATGCAAAGTATAAGAAAAGTAATATAGAGGTAATGCGAATGTCTTCTTTTTCTTGATAATTGATATATAAAAAGTATTGTGTTAGCTGTATATGTGTGTGTATGTACGACTTTTCATGGTTTTGGATCTGCTTATTTTATCTGTAGATGTTCATGATATGTTTCCTTTTTTATTTTTGTCCTGGTTTTGCTATGTATTTATTTGTTTATGTGTTGACGTTGTGGTGTATATTTGTGTCCTGTTTACTTATTTCATGCCACGAAGTTTAATCATCCATCCTTTACTCATGTCAGCATCCTCAACTTAATACATAATTCAGTTCAAAATGTTTAAGAAAATGCTTATTTGTCTCTTACTAGGAAACAAATTTAATGATGACTTTTGTACTTTAATATATTTTACTTAAAAGATGCTTGAAAGCTGCGATGATATAAAAAAAAAAAAAAAAAAAAAATGTGTGTGTAATTTTTGCTTATATTACCCTAGTAATACCTCGAGATTAATGAAGCACTTTTGCGTAAAACTTAACAAAACATATTTGTTTGCCCCAAAGTAAGACACTAAAACCTTATTTTGAAGAAGATGTGTAGCAGTCCATGAAGAATTTGACATTACTAGTAGCCAGATTAATGTTATTGTCACTAAACCATAAGTGCTCATAATTTTTTTACGTAGGTTCATGCAAGACACACTAAGGAAAAAGTGAAAATATGAAAAATTTAATTGTAACCACAAACAAAGGTTGAGGTAATTTTCCATTCATGAGTGCAAATGTCATTTTGTACTTGTTAATATTAATTACACCTGTATTCTGTGTGGCGCCCAAACTGACAAAATTCCACTTTTCTGTGTAACAAAAAGTGTCTATGGTAATTATAATGAATAAAAAATAAACACCTGTTCAAAACGTACTATTCGGCAGACAGTTAATGACCGTGTCAGACTATTAATGTTTCTACTTTTGGTAGCTATGACAATTATTAAAATTCATTTTTTCAATGATGAGAATTCAAATTATATTCCATTCAATTCATCTTATTTTTTTATAAATCGAATACTGTCTTTAAACAATCTACTATTTGTATTTGATTTACTTCTATATCTGTAGTTCTGTCATTTATTAATCACCATTTCTAAAAGAAATAACTAAATGATATGAGAAACCTTATTTCTTTTGTGATTTTGCCGTCATGAGGACATTTTATTAACCGAAATATGGCCAGTGCACAAGTTAATGTTTGTTGTTTTTTTAATTCCAACAATGGATTTTCAGTGTTAAACGTTATGATGGACATTTACGATCATTGCATTATTTTCCTTCATTCGACAGGAGGCAGCGTGGTATATACCAAATCGTTTCGAGTCCTTTTTGTGGGAGTTCACGCAGTCGTTCTTTTTGTTATGATGTCATCGGTTCCTGATCCAGTTTTTTTTTATTTTTGGGTCCTTGTGTTTTGACACTTTGTAATTTTATTATTTTCTATGTAACTGTGACAACGGTGAGTCATAGGAATCTTTAAAGGTCTCCTTGTCATATGTTTGAAATATTAAGTTGTTCCTGTCAAAGTGAAAATCCCAAAGTAATATTAAGCTCATAAAACAAACACCATAATAAAAATCTTCATATTTCTATTCAGAATATATGTCAGAATTTGTATTCATTATTTCTGTTTTCTCGTTGAACACAGTTTATTACAACTTTCATCATAATCTGTAATGTGTTTACCATTAATACCAAAGCATAACAAATACTTGACTTGGTGATATATATTTTATTTCAACAAATTGGCTTTTTCTGTAAACAGGTTTGCACATTGAAAAATAAAGTGTATTTTAATAATATATGAACAAATTAACGACAATTGTGTTTCTGCGAAATGTATTTCTTTTAACTTGATTAAGTTATATAGATATAGAATTAAAATATTTCACGACTTTGTTTTACAAAATGGAATTCAGAACAGTTCTTAACAGTTTTTTGTTAATGACTATATCAAAATCTCATTTATTTTCAAAGATCTTTTTTCATATTACATGTAATCATGGTTATATATGATGTTTTACCAAAATAAACAATATTCAATAAGTCACAATAACAGAAATTCTCGTTGTAAAAGAAATATCTACTTATTAGTTTTGTATTTATGGTACACAACATGTAAATATAATACAACAAAAATCATAACGTATTTGCATCTTATACATACAGATATGATAAAAACAAGGAATACAACAAAAAATAAATAAAAGTGAAAAGCACATTTTCAAATAATGTTTCGTTGATTTGGATTTCATTATTAAAAAATTATTTATAATAGTCGCTATAAACAAAAACAATGTAGCACTTATTTAGAATTAAGGACTATAGAAAGCAAAGTAAACATTTGCAGCACCATAAGTCCAATAAATACATTTAGCACGAAGATATATTCCTTTTTGGAAGGCACCAACCTGTCAGAATAGATAAGTTAAATGAAATCCTGTTCTTGTTAAATGAAGTATTTGCAGATTCAATATTTCAACGGCATGTTTACATAAATTTTTAGTTCAAAATCATATTTTTCTGTATTCAGCAATGAAAATAATGAAAAAATATAATTTGATATGTCATTGATTTAGCTGGGAAAGTGAAACACAATTTGGACCAGATTCCTGTATCACGAAAGTTCTCAACTTGAGAAATATTTACAATTATTAATGATATTATTTGTGTTACATGTATATTTCCTCAGATTTCGCCTAAAAGGCAGACACATAACCATACAGTGGAAATAATCATTAAGATGCTAAAATTTAAAATAATCTAATTAGAAAGTTTCTAAATGTTAAATAGGAAGTTGGTATAAAGGAGACATTTTGTATAACAAAGCCAATGAATGAATGTACGTCTCATTTATGCATGACATTGTCTATATAATTGTTTACTTCACATCTTAGCTCATAAATAGGGAAACCAAATAATTATATTGAGCTAGGTCATTATGAAATTAGAAAGTAAGACTGTTATAATATCGGACACGTCCCTAATCCTCTCATTAAATTCCGATTTTTATTTTTACATTTTGGTAATGAAGGCGTCGATTATGACATTTATCTTCTTTTTTTCTTCTAAAAGTAGATTGATAAAACGATTGTCAATCTAATCTCTCAATGAAATTTTAATTATTCGTGAACAGTATTCGTGATCACCATATGAATAATATTCCCTTTTTGCGTGTATATTTATTCCCTTTTTGCGTGTATATTGATTAATATTTAGATTATTCATTAGGCATGCTATTTAACATTTCAATGACTACGAACGTCAGGATGTGGATTATGTCTAGCATGTGATGAAAAAGGATGTCAGCAGTCTTCTCGAAACGTAACGAACTTTTAATCATATGCGTATAGTATACCTTAATGTTCTCTGGTTCTTATTTCTTTGATAAACTCTGTATCACATTAAAACAAAAATTGATTGGAGGTAAGGTGAACGATATTTAATAGCATGGTACGTGATAGAAGACGTGGGTTCGAATCCAGATGTTCTTGGGCTACATATATCGGACCTTTGAACATGCTTTAAATATAAATTTATAAAAACGATTATCTTAAGATCAAATGCTCGTCTGCCCTCGGTAATGGAATGTTACATACAAGTATGGGATCTTACATATAGTCTTATTTCACAAGTTTAATTCGTATTTTATCAAGCTACATTTTATATAACATCGCTGACTCATTTTATGAATGATCTTTTGTCTTCTTTAAAAGACACATGCGTTTGTGTTACAAATTTATTTCATATAATTAGTAAAAATTGCCATCAGTAAAATCGTCGTGTTTTAGGAAAGTTTGCTAATAGCAATGTTTAAATAACGACTTAATGCTGTAGCACATAGCAGACTACTTTTAAAATATTTTAACACATTCGTTGTTGATTGCCGTGACAACTTGTCATGGATTTCAGTTTTGTTGCAAATTCAAATATGATCACATCTTTTCTATAAACAATTCATGCTACACGGGGCGAGAAGGAAGGAAATTGGAAATTTGAATAATAGAGCGGAGCACATATGGATTGGCTGGTTGAAGATTAAAATAATTTTAAATTTAATATGCGCAAATTGTTGACTTTATTGAACTACACAGGATTCAATTTGAGATTCAGGTAGTGACTTCAGACAAATGATCAATGTTATATGTACATTTCTATGAAAGATGCAATTAATAACGTCAATGAGATATTTTACAATAGGAACAAAGGGATAAATCTGCTTAAAATACACACTAACGTACAATGTAAACTACATTCCTTATCAACATAATAGGCACCTTTTCATTTAGCATAGATATTAATGCAATAACATTGATTTCTTTTACATATTTACATATGTATCCCTGATTAAGTAATTTAATGCATATTTAATCCTATGGTAATCCTATAACAGTTTTGATATATACGTATTGCAAGATATTTTTGCGGCTCTACATTTTCGGTCAAAGATAAACATTACACACACAGGTGATTGCACTTTTTAAAACTTGACACAGTATGCAAAAAATAATAACACTGCAACATACAGTACAGCTGTGTCGTCTTTGTACATGTAGGTGACATCGGTGATCCTAGTAGCCAAAACGTTGGAAATTCAATTTTACAAGCAATAATATTTTGTGATCCGCTGATCTAAGAAAACTTCCCGGAAGAAACTTTCAAAGATGTATCTCGATGTTCAGTAAACAAAGGCGACACTACTGACTGTTTTCAGTATATTTAGAGACATCCATCTATCATCTGTACCCAACCTATAGTAGTACACACAAGTCCTTAAGACACAGTCTTTGTCAAACAATCGCATGGCTGCATTACCACATCATATGAGATAAGCTGGGTAAATGCTAATGACGTTACCGGAATAGTAGTGATACAAGTCTGCATTGTGGTTTATATCACAGTTTATATGTACACGTGCCAAAGTACCGCATTCACGATTATATTCTGTGAATGAGCAAAAATAGCGAAAAACTTCCAGTTATACAGCAATCGCGAGTGATATTTAAAAAAAAATGTGCTTTAAATCATATTCCGCTTAACGTACGGTAGGACGACCCACAATGAGGGATGTCAATTTTCGAGATACACAGCTGAATAGATCCTTTAAATAAAATAAATAAAAATAAAAGTGTGTGAATACAAATTCAACTTAGAATGTACGACTGACATGAAAAATTAACAATTGATAACAAATAACATATAACAAATAATCTCGACACAAAGGATACAAAAATTGAAGGATCACTGGCGAACCGCAGGCAAAACACCAGATAGGTCCTCTTAGTTTTTTTGTATATGCAGTAACCTCCCCTTATTAGTTTTTGTATATGCAGTAACCTCCCCTTATTTCGTGTTGGCTATAACTGTGGCGTGACTGAGCCAGGGTACTACACGTAACAGGGTTGAGCAGGTACAATTGTAGCTCACTGAATGGGGCAAATGTCTAATGATGGGCGGTTCTCGGTTACAGTCTTAGTCAGCTGGCCAGTTGCATTTTTATACTCAGAAATATGTTGCTGATTTTTTGCTAATTTTTATCTTTATTGTATTCTCATACATGCGACGCAAGTCTGTCAAACATATTCCGTCTTTGCGTATTGCAGAGTTATCTTCTCTTGTGAGCAGGTATTGATTGTTACGTCATTTGTTTGTGAG
>JAUMHH010009947.1:0-11152 GCA_032359455.1 Chlamys rubida
TTGTTTGTCCTTAGACAGTAAGGTTAGTATATTGGTTCTGTAAACGTTGTTTGTCCTTAGACAGTAAGGTTAGTATACTGGTTCTGTAAACGTTGTTTGTCCTTAGACAGTAAGGTTAGTATATTGGTTCTGTAAACGTTGTTTGTCCTTAGACAGTAAGGTTAGTATATTGGTTCGTAGTCTTAACTCATTCACCCCTGAATACACATTTGTACTTTTCCAATTCAAAGGTTGGAATTGTTCATTATAAAATTGCAGGGGTAAATTAGTTAATATCTACTTCATACTTGATCGAAAAACGAGTAGTGTTTGTCTGGATCTTCAATAAATTTATTCGATATTTATGAAACAAACTGATCTTATTCTCCTTGTACTTTTTTAAGAGATCTTTTGCCCAATCCGTCGATTTAGAGTTTGGGTTTGGTTTTAGTTATACGTCGGCATTCTTTTGTTTCTTCTACCGAATGGACACAACCCATTGATACTCCTAATCAAGATATTGTTTGAAACACAAAGGGACTTCATGCAAAATATAGCATGTCTTAAAGTAAATCCTTCACTTAAGATAGCTTTTTGTTCAATTTTCATTTCATTCATCAACCTACAATTGAGTCTTATTTGTGTGAATAGAAGGGGGCATATTGCATAATTATATCAAAACGATCACGACAAATCAAACGTCACTGTACACGAAATGAACTCTATCGACTTGATGTGTTGTAGCTCCAGTCGACCGCTGTACCTACATCAGTAGCTGTGGCTATTCGAGACTTCCAGAAGAAAACCGCAGTAAATACACTTCCCCATGTTAGAGAGGTATGTTTCTCCTTTTTCCTTTTTTGTCATTATATGCTTGCCTAAATCCTTTTGATTTTTTTCTCATGGTGGAAGAACCATGTAACAAAATCATCTAAAATGGAATGAGCATTATTGACATAGTGCTTTATTTAGAGCAGATAATGATGAACAGTTCGATCACCAGCTTATTTAAACCCTCCGTGGTGACTTACCAGTGTTCGGATACTAGCAGATCCATACAGCAAGAAATAGTTTACATCGCAGTCTGAGTTTTGATGTTGGTGAATGATATTTTCAGCTTTCAATAAGTCGGAGGTCCAGAAGGCAGTTCGATATTTTTGTATCCTTGAATTATCTATTTCTGTGTGCAATTATTCTTATTACGATACCGTCTAAAATGTTGGTGTCATTGGTCTTTGTGACTGGAGAATCACATATTTGTTCCCCTTAGACCGTTTGACACTTTTGTCCTGCCTCGAGTGAACACATCTTCAAATATCCCCGAAACAAGGTTAATAAATGAAAAGTATGGAGGTTGACACTATACATAATCTCCACTTAAAATAAAGCTGTTTTTATTTTATAACAACATTTTTAAAAATGTTGACAATAGTATACCTGACGCATCTGCTTAGCGCAGACAGGCTTACACATTGGTTTATAATTGAAACTTACAACCCACCGCTTTGGCAGCCGCAAAGACTTAAGGGTGCCCCTGTATTAGTTATATGTATAATAATGTAATAAAAGAAAAGTTCCACTGAATACTTTTTTAATGCTTGTTTACTTGGAGTATTCTACCTTCTATATAGAAGATGAGGCTACCAAAAGGACTACTGGCTGTTCGGTCGATAAATTGTAGGCGCGTTTTGATGCTGTGATTTTATAATACCGAGTTTGACACCTGCATTTTTGTGTGTTTTCATTTTTACGTCTTCAGGCATTCTTATTTCGAACAACTCTGAGATTCTGTACAATGCTAGTCAACATGTGATTTTTATGGAATAGTGACAACGGTAATAGTTTAGTCTGACATGTTGGTATCATTTACTTAATACTTGCGTTTTGTCCTTGTTAGATTTGTTGGTCCCGTCTCGGCGTCCGGACAGAAGAACCAGAAATTCCTGCTTATGTGCACAAGTGTGCGGAGCTGTGCTGGTATATGGCTATACAGGTAAGGGACAGAGTGCTTAACTGGTGAAAGCCGTAGATGTTTGATTGGCTAGCAGTTCAGTGATACCATATTGTTGTAAGAAATAGCAAAAATTGAGTAAGTGAGATTTCCTGATGATATATTTTGTTTTGTGTTCAATGGTTTTTTTTATCTGCTGGTGTTGTGCATACTTTAACAAAAGCAATATTTAATGTGTAAGAAGAATAACAAGTGTAACTAATACGTAGCTAAGAAGGCAAACATTTAAGGATCTTCTTCTGCAAAAGAATTTATCACCAACTTTAAAAATAAAATGTAAACAATTACAAGATTATGTAAAATGCTATTTAGGCTTGGTAGATATACATTAGTTATGAGAAACATTCGAAAGGTACATAAAACTATGCATTGATAGCACACTATTTAAATTTATTAGATAATGTTGATTAAATGTGTTGTAAAGGGAGATCAATCTTATATTTACATGCAACCCTGGTACAAAATGCTAGCTGCTTTCTAACGACTCGACCAGAGCGACTTTTTCTTCTAATTTGTTTATTTATATTATACCAATCACACAGACACTATTTATAAAGTTGCCAATGCGACTGGGGTTCGATTACCCGATCGGACGGGCAAAGGTATTTGTTAATCTGTCCGACCACGTGGGTTTTCTCCGGGTATTCCAGTTTCCTCCCACATCAAGACCCCCTTGCGCATTACCATCCAGGCAAAAGTGAATTATATGTTTTAATAGAATATTTTGCGCAATTGTTGTAAAATGTTTTGAATGAATATAATGGTAGATGGCTATATCTAACTTCAACATTTTGGATTGCAGCATCACTTTTATTTTTTCATAAATGCATCATTTAAGCATCATACATTATTGTGCTTGAAATAAATTCTGTTTAACTCCTTTGTATCCATTGGTTACAGAACCCACCACTAGAGATGGAATGGCTTGTAGAGCGAGGAACGCCGTTCGACTCAGAATTGTTTTCTTCCTACACACTCACGGGCGATAAGGTAGACTACGTTGTGTGGCCAGTTCTATATATGGGGGCTGGTCTGACGGTAATGGCCAAAGGGGTCGCTCAAGGCTATGATAAAGAAAAGTAATTTTAGAACACTGTGATGTAAATTGTGTTAGGTGGTGAATTATTCTTGGCTTCTAAATGCCAAAAAGAATTGATGGTTATGCTTTCGAGGAGATTTTGTAAACATTGTTTATGGACTCAGCATAATATTTGATTAGAAATGATGAAATGTGATTGGTTGGAAGCTGAATTCTAATTGGTTTGTGCCTGTGTTATTTTAGGTTAAAAGTTATACTCCATGCTACTGATGTGGAACTACAGGGAATTTCCTATTCAAATGTTACAAGCTTAAATTAGTTTAACATACAATGATTCAATGTTTATTCCAGAGAAATCCACGATTACTATTATTGAAGTTTAAATGCATTTAAAAAATCCAGGACAAATAATGAAGGGTTTTGAAAACTTCTAACATTGTAAACAGTAGAACAGTAGTGTTGTTTTGGATATTTTTTTCTCCAAAATAATGTCTAGAAAGACGGAATTTGCAGGAATAATGAAACTGGAATCATAAGATAATGCACAAAGAAATTGATCCGGAAGAATGCGCGTCGTCGGGAAGTCTTTCAGCCGGATAACCTGATTTCAATCGTATATATTTTAACAGTTTTACTCTTTTTTTTATGAAGAAAAGATATAATCTATATGAAAAAATATACAGGTTGACAAAACATAAATTGTCAGATATATTAAATTAGCTGCTAGCTATGGTATGAGGATAGTTATCATATATGTATTTTCAAAAGATACGTGTGTCGCCGAGGATGTTCCTCGTCGTTTCTAAATGTCCGTCTGTATCTCGGTTGAATTTAAGTTTTAGATAATGCACATCGTATTGTGTCATGTATTTTTCTTGAACATTTTCTACAGAACTGAAAAAAAAAATCCGGACAGTAATGTTCAAATAATATTTAAGATTTTTGAAGATTTGAGTACCAGATGAAATATTGTCTTACATTTATATTAAAAGAAGAAAAACATGTGGGAGAAAAATGAACACTAAGCAAAAATGTTGTTTGAAACGAAATTGCGAAAATTTATATCAGTGAAAATAAAGTGATTTTTTTTATACCACATCTTTTCATTTTAAAAACAAATTTATCGTAGATGGTCTTGCTTTTAGTATTATACTGTCATAAGTGCAATGTTTTTGTAGAGAAATGATTATGATTGTGTGATTATAACCACAGATATAGTATTACAAAACCTTTTTTTTGTTTTAAAAAGAATGTTGTGTTGATGTTGACGTTGCTGTGATATTCAGTTTGTTCTAGATATCTTGAAGATGGGTTCCAGAGTTTTGCAGCAATATTTCACTTTGTTTAATATGTAAATCACTACCAGTGAAATTCTTAGCTTTTGAGAAACATCACAAGTGAAAGATGGTTCCACCAATAAGTGCCAGAATTCATTTTTGAAAGTGTCATATTTATTTTTGGTCAGTAATTTGTTTATGATATTAATGTTTTTTCCGATTAACTCAACAGATAAATGGTTTAGCTGTAGATGTATATTGACTGTATACGTCATGTTAAGGATAAAACTGAAAACCCTTAGATTTGAAAGTAGACTTTCCTTTACCACGCAAAGAAACCATGTGCCTTTGGTGAGATTATAGCCTGTCGAGATGGGATTTTGAAATGTATCAAAAGACGCATTTCTGTTGCATTACAACATAAGTAATATAAAAAAAAAAAAAAAAAAAAAAAATATGTGAGTCTCGACAAATACATTCAATAGTTTGGAATAAGCAAATTATACCTATTATCTTAACTAATGAATAATTGTTCAATGAAATACTAGCTTTACGACAGTTACTTACAATAGGTTCATTTTAACCGCATATTATGGGTTTTTCGAATTCATAGTGGTTTATTTTGATTATCATAACACTTTGTGTCTTTCTAGTAGTAAAATATTCTGAATAAAGATCAGCGGGATACTTTGTTTTACTGATCCAGTGTTTTAGTTTTGCAAAAGTTTGCCATCCGTACAGTTGCAGTGTTCTTTAACACGAAAAGTGACGAGAAAAAGTTTTATTTTTTGTATTGTGTAAGTATAAGAGTGTCAATATTAAGAAGAATGCATGTTAAGTAAATGCCAGTCTTGTTTAAATAACACATTTAGCAGCAATAACTAGTTACTTTTTCTTATATTGAAATGTATATATGCTTACTAACAAGAAGAAAGCTACGATTCTTGATTTAAATCTTTAATGCTATGAAAAAAATATAATGCAAGTTTGATTCATACTTTAAATTCTAATATGTAATCATTATCATCGTTTAGCGAGAAATCCTTTTGAAGGTGAATTTGTTGAGCTCTGTCACAATTTTACACCGAAAGTATTAAAAACCAAACCATTATCCATATTTTCGAAATCTACTTATTTTGATATATACAAATTTGCAAATATTCTCGAGCTCAAAATAAAAATACAAATATCCGACATCAACATACAACATATTTCTAATGGTCCGGAATATATGCATACATAATATACCTCCTTAAACCGAATATAGATATTTATACAGAGGGAATCAATCAAATTGTTACAAAATTTTATGAAGTTTGTAAAATGTCAGACGAAATAGAAGCAAGTTTTCTATTTTTCATCATATAAATTACCTATGTAACACTCACACAATCTGTGGTAATATCATAATTCACAAAGCAATTTGACTAATTACCGTGAATTCATGACTCAGTTATTGTTACTTGTGACGTCACACGGGGTATTACGTCATCACTACATGTTAAGGTTTTTTAAGACCTTATGGATAGGTGATGTGATAAAAGAATATTCTCACGTGTCTTTTATAGTGTTATTTATCATTTTTTTGTTATTGCATTGTCTATGAAAACCACGTGTACTATAATTGTTATTAAGGTGCTGTGTTTTGTCATGGGTCACAGCTGGTTACTGGTCAGTACCTGTTTTTTGTGATGATTTTATAACATTGTTTTACGTTGTTTGTTTGTAAAATAGTGTATGCTTGTTAATCATGATTAATAGAAATCAATAAAATAATATCTGTTTGATGTTTTTATTTTAATTTCTATGAAATATAAGATTTGGTATACACGCATCTGGTGCTGAAAAATAAAAAATAATTTAACAAAAATGATCCAAAATTACAATGATTATAAATTTGTCAAGACCATGATAGATAAAAAAAACCTTGTTTTGAATAATGCAATGATGGTAATGATATATTTCTTAAATGGATACATGACTCTAAAATAGCATGATCGTTAAGGAAAAACTGTAGATTATGCATATTGCGCGTGCTAATGTTTTACTTCTTTTCGCTGTACATCGGTTGTGACGTATCACGCGAAAAATGTACATATAGAATAAGATATACATAGATTTAATGAATTATGAATAAAGTTCCTTTTAAATACGTACGGTGACGTCATATCACGAAATGTACACTGTAGGTTAACTACAAATATCAATACAATACAGGTATTACTCGTTAAAACTTACCTTAATGAATTTGTTCTAAATAACGAATTCTGTTGTTGGTTTGGAAACACACCAACAGAGGATGCCAAACGCGTTTGAATCCGGTTATTCACGACCTTTTCGAATAGCTTATAGGTTACACATAGAAGTGTTATTGGTCTATAATTGCCGGGGTCACACTGGGATTTGTTCCCGCCTTTGTGGATGGGTATGATTAGACCTTTCTTCCATATCGTAGGGATACGAGCGTACCGTTTGATGTGGTTAAACAGCTTAACAAGACCGAGTATCAGTTCGCGACCACCATATCGGAGGTGTTCATTCTGAAGACCATCTATGCCTGGGGCATTTCCCAATTTGTTCTAAACTCTACAACAAAATGTCTGTAAATAGAAAAGAGAAAGAACGGTATCATTGCATGGGTGATAATGTTCTACATGCTGTTTGCATCACACGTAATATACCAAGAAGGTTGTATGGGAGAATGGTGCATTTGTGTTATGAAATTTTTAAAATAAAAAATCCAATTTATCATGTATTCATGTGAATTGTACATTATAATTGCTAGACCAAAGTAATAACAGTGCAGATAGTCACGATGCATTATTATTATTGAAATGAATAATTTCAAAACTAGAGTTAACCTACAGACATACGAACCACTATTAGCAAAAGCAGATCTTACACATAGTCTATAAATAAGTTGAATCCCTGTCATCTCTAGAATGTGTATGTGGTTTGAGTAATCAAGATAATCGTTTAAAAATTTACGACCACGTTCATTATAGTAATACGTCCCTTTGGTAGTATTGTCAACCAATTACTAGTAATACGAAGCAAGGAACCCCTATTTAAGAATTCAGTTTGTCAATGCTGAAAAATTTAACACTAACATATACTGCACCATATGGACAGTAAAACCCCGATATAATGTCCCTCGTTCCATTTGCCACCTCGTTTATAGCAATCATATTTCAATGTACCGCGATTACAGGAAACACCGACGTCACAGCTCTGAAAATACAATGATCTTAAGCTGTTGGGATATGGTGTGACACTAGTTATGTCACAAAAAGATACTACAATGCTATTTACAAAAAACACGTACCACTGCCGACAACTGTAAATATGTATTGGGAACTGATTTGTTCAGCATGACTATAGCTTTGAAATTTCATTTCTGAAAAAAAAACTACATTGCGGAACTTTAATGAGAAATTATAAAGATGAAATATACAAAATACAACCAACAACAGTATTTTGAGTGTGAACAGTTAGCGGAGACCGTGATTCGAACCCCCAGCTTAAGATGGTTATACCATTGCTCTAGCTGATTGAGCTACCTGGCCAGTGGAAGTGTCCTGGCCCAACTGTGCTACAGTTATATCCATACTGAAGTTAAGGGGAGATTATTAGTTATATGGTAAATTCGGCCTCACACCCTATGCATTTTACTGACCCTCTAAGGTTCCATAGTAGGTCAGTAACAAACCATTTAACGAATTTATCGCACCGAGGACCTTTTCATACCCCTTTTTAATACACCTGGGACATATTTTGTCCTGCTCAAGTTTCTATAGGGCTGTGTCTGGTGGACTAAGGAATTGTGTATTTTCTGGCCAGAGAAAAGTCAACCGATGAGAAGCGAACAACTAATATTGCCCCCTAAGACATTTTACTGACCCCCTATAGTCTCATATTGGGTCACCACGTGACCCAATTTTAACCAATCAGATGCGACAATTCTGTCCGAGGTGCGATACTACTCTATATAGGTAAAACACCCTGCAGTGGGACAGTGATTCTTAACAGTAAAGATATTTTGTGACACATTTATACTGTAGATAAACCGCAATATAACAGTTATCACCACGACAAATACTACAGTTAGCCGAAGTTGTATGCTACTGTAAAGTCTTTTTATTTATATTTATGAATACCATTGTCGTTGTCATGAAATATTTGGCAAAGTCCTTTCTACAAAAGTGTTTCACAAAATTACAGCTGCTCAAAACTGTAATTTAGGAGGTGAAAATAAACGTGTAAATAACAAAAATTAAATATCTGAATCAAGCTCAGTATCTATACACACTTAACAAAACGTTATATCCAGTTATTATGGACCCATATCATTAAAATATAAGACAAATGTATTTGAAGTCAAAGGAAGTAACTAGGATACTCGAAGTAAATAAACACTCAAACGTAGCACAGTTGGATAAGTAAGTTGAAATGCCAATTAACGTCGCTTATCGGCGATCCTCGCTTTATACATACTTGTAATATGTTTCGTAACCACTAGTCTTCATTCATTCAACTAAAACCTTTTTTTGATTTGTCACATTCTCGTTGCAAATTCACATTACATGTATGTCACTAGTTTAAATAAATACGACTCTCATTTTCTTCATTCAAACTGTTTGTGGCTATATGTTTTATAAATGAAAGATCTGCCATCTTGGTCGTGAAAGCGTTTAGACGGCTCATATATTTGGTGACAGAAAGTGAAGTTTCACCTTATCTCTCCAAATTGAAAAGGTCATATTTTGGAAAGTGATAGATGTCTTGAACCCAAAATGACGAATGATTTGAAAAGCATTCACATGTCTTAGTTCCTGAGTGTATACAATTGTAAGAACATTTTATTTGTATGCTCATCTAGAGCGATTACAACTAAATATGTGTAAAGATATTTACTATATCGTTTAGCAAACGGAATTTTAACAAGCGATTAATAATTGCATTATTAATCCTACTTTTTACATTTAAAGATTGAAAGATGGACCATTTTTGTAATTGTTTTTTATATTTTAAAAATATTTTTTTCTTTTGCAGTAGCAGTATAAATACAAAATAATATTTTATGCATATTATATAGTTGATTGACCATTCAAAACGCAGTATTTTCTAGAACTTGAGTCTCAAACTGCTGGGCTTCGTTGTTGTGAAAATTAATATAAATATGTTTCACTTCTTAGTCTTACGCTCTAGATCTGTTTTTCAACCAAAGAGCCATTCCGAAAGAAAACAAGACAAGCATTATTGTTTTGTATATTTTAATTTCATAAGACGTTTGTAACAGAGAAGGGTCTGCCCGTTTTTCGTAGATATATATTTATATTTTTTCTATGCGACTTGCGACTTATAACCACTCCGTTGTACATGACCATATCAGTTTCTATATATTTTACATTCCTTTTTTCCTTAGCATTAACATACATGCACCATCCTTCCTGCCTATGGAGTTTACATGCGACAGCTGATCATGATTCGATACTCCAAACCCTATTGCAATATATTAGGTAGACAAGATTTTGTATCAAAAATGTATAAATCTACACCGTTAAAAATTTCACGGCACACTGATCTTTCAACAATCAATTTTCAGTGTTTTCCATTCTTAAAAAAACTAATTGTGCGTATCAATCGTGATCCAAATATTGCCTAGATGTCACGGAAGATATCACATATATTGTTATTTGTGGTGCCATATTAAATAAAATATTGTTAAACAGCTGGATTCGCCTATTCTTGTAGCGTTATATATAAAATAATAAATGTAATATACAACATTTTATATAGCGCCCTATCTAGCTAACATAAGCCACTCTAAAGTGTTTTACAGTACATAGATATGCAATTTTATACAGTGAATACAATTAGCATATATATTAATCAATACAATATTGAGGAATTTGCAGGAGCTGCCTTATCAGGCGCTAACTACTAGTCCTATGCCACCTGGCTAATATCTCCCTATGTGTGTATGCATGTGTGTGCTGGAGATATATGTCTTTCCTCTTGTTTTGGTGTCACCTCGATTCCTGTTATAGTGTTTCGTGTCATTTTAATTGCTTCTGTTGACATTTATTGTTCCGAATATGTAAGATCAGGCTACTATGGGTTATTGTGGTGCATAATTAATCGAATGTACGATTACTTATAACACAAACAATTAATCTCAACCATATTTACCAGAATTAAAAGTTCAATCATAACTGCCGTTGAAGTGATTATATAAAGACTTGAACATGTATTAAGAGGCCGCCTGTACTAAAAGACTTCCGTATGTTTTACTGCCCATGTGTAGTCTCTTAATAGATGACTAACTGAATCAGCAAAAAAGACTCAACCATTCGGCCATATGTGTTCTTGTGAAAATATACACACACTGTGTTTCTACATGTTGTCACAACGACAGAAAAGTATGGGTTAAATCATGGTTTGAAACTCATTATTTTCCGATACAATTAAGAGCACATGCATTCACTTGCAATTATTGATAAAGAATATGGTTCAATTTCAGTCGAAATGTAAACAACATTATCCCATGGCCAAAAGATTGCAAGACGAAGCCAGATGTAAGACCTAGAGATGTGATGCTGCGACCGCTCACCAGGATGGAAATGATAGCTTGGATAACTATAGATATTTAATCATTTTTATGATAGTTAAACTATACTTCTAACATCTAGGGATTTAGATGAATTCCTTTTTTTAAAGTTTAATTATCAACTGTTAAACACCACACTCTAGGTCAAACATAACCATGCTTACTAGGTATTTAGGCATCTTATTAAATGTTACACTAATAAAGAAAAGTTTCATTTTATAACTATTTATATTACT
>JAUMHH010009969.1:0-11152 GCA_032359455.1 Chlamys rubida
CTTTTGATTATGACGTCATAATAGAATGTCGTCATTGTATTATGACGTCACAATCAAAAGGCCCGTCAAAGGACGTTATGGGCGTGGTTAACTTGGGGTTGGCGATCCGTCAATTAAAAATGGTAAAGAAATATATCTTTTATTCAATGGGGATGTATGGTGTATATAACAGTAAGATTTCATGTACATTATACATACCTTGACAAAGAATCGTATTCCTGTTGTAGTCTCTGGTTGAGAATATAAAGTTCATCAAGTTCTTCAGAAGAATCGTCTCCTTCGTCAGTCAGCAGTTGATTGATGACGTCTTCGTCGACGTCAGTGATACGGATTTCAAAGGAAGCGGTGTCGTACACAGTATTGCTCGTATTGCGCATGCTCGCCAGGAAGTCATCAAATGTCTGCTGTCCATCTACCAAGCCTGACGTCCCGTTCCTGAACTAGAATATTGCAACAAACCTAAAGCTGTACTGATGCAATTAAAATTCATTTAAACAAAGGAAAACCATCAATCACGTTCTTATCGTTTAAATTATTTGTTGATTCGATTGATAAAGTATCGAAAATTGATCAAACGCAACATTTTTATCAACCATTAAAACACAGATTCACTTATTGATGTCGCTCCGATATCATTCCCTGTCGTATACTCATTCCACAATTTGGTCACTTCAAATAAAACACAGACAGAAAAGGTAATTACGCGAGAATATTTCTATAAATGTCCAGATTATATTGAGTACCGTTACTGTCTATTAAGAGTATGCACCATAGACACTGGTCACATGACGACGGTGATAGATACGAGAAAGAGAAAAAGTATATTTGCATTTGCGCTGCAACCCACTATATGAACATTACCAGCAGAAATGCATTTCATTTGAGTATGTGAAAGCAAAAACTTTCATGACGTAACACGTGGTTTACTTATGACGTCATAGATTAGCCTTGTTCAATGAGAGTCTTGTCTCTTCGCTTCCGATAACATGGACAATATTAATGCCCCTGCGCCAAACGCTCAAATAACTACGGTTAATTATTGGTGCCAATTTTATTTACATATATAATAGGGCTGGTCCGCCAGTATCGTTTACTTTAAACATATGTATTGCCAATAAAATTGAACAAGGGATTGGGCACAAGTTATTACAACTTATCACAGCCTTCCCCCGTCATACATTTACAATTACATGTCAACAATGATAATAGGCATACACATGAAGTAGATATATATATATATACTATTCACACAGGTACAAATACACAACTTTAAAAAATCACCGTTCAAAACGTTTTGCTCTTTGATCTTTCTCACTCGATTTAACTATCTTTGGGTTTTATGTCTCACACACAAATTTAGGTCCGATGATGACGGCGAAGTTACAGCCACGAGTAGCTGAATGTTATAGACGCTCGCTTATAGTGTAATCGGGTTTTGTAGGCATTCTTATTTGTCCGTAGTACATTTAATATTCAGAGATCTGGAAAAGTAACAACCACGACAAACTGAGGAAATCGTTCAACCCTAAAACACGATTTTACTGAAGTTCAAAAATAAAGTCGAGCATAACAATGTGAATTCATCTATGTATAACTGTTATTTCGTTAAATTTATTTATGTTAAATTTATTTTAATATGCAATTAAACCCTCGTTGTTCTGAGTATAAAATGACTGATCCCGGAGTCTGTTGATTTCCAGACAAACGAATACAGCCAAGTCTTGTTTTTCTCCAAAATACTTCAAATCAAATGAAATCAGATCCTGCCACTTATAACATCCTCTTAAATACATGTTACCAGCGGATGTTTCCGTAATTAAATTTTACTGATATATCAATATATGCTTTATGACATCATCGACTTCCCGCTATAATGAAGGGGCTTGCTAATAAAACGTTTCATTGACCACATCAGACGCTTGACAAAACGGAAATGAGGTGCACGAAGTTCATATCGTAATAAATGTCCCGTTCAGGATCCCCGTACCGCTGCCGAAAAGTTTAAATCTTTTCTGAAAAGAAAACCATACCTTACGAGACAAAAAAAAAAATAATCAACAACAATTCAACAGAGATAGAACGGGATTCGAACCCCGAACTTTAAATTGTTAACAAGGTCAACGGAAGTAACCTGGTCAAACTACGCTACTGAGTTATATTCAAACGGAAGTTAAGGGGAGGTTACTGTATGTAGGAAGAACACCGTGCAGTGGGACAGGGACCCTTCAATCCACATGGGACTTTGGTGTTTCGAACATAATTTAAGTTAAGACTATGAAATGTACATGGTAACAAACAAATTAACACAAACCACTATAGTTATTCTTATACTTTGACAAAGATAGGTCATGTATATTCTAAGGATCTAGTATTAGACAAATTATGTTACTCTTGAGGCATACATTTAATATTGAAATCTTGAAGAAAATTTGTAGACTGTAAGTTAATTCAATAGTTTAGAGTATGTATATTTTCTTGAACAAAATGACTTCTTGAAGACTGTAAGATAATGAAAGAAAGTCTGGCCAACTCTTGTTACTTGAAACAACTCTGCTACTCTCGCCGCTGTCTAACTCGATTTGTCTGTTCTCGTTCCCTCCCCATCCGTGCGTGATCACAAACGTGATTACGACATGATGTGCCGTCCTGTCTACCGTCAGACTTCCTCAAATTAATGACGATTGATGGCCGAGGAAACTGAATACGTGAGTGATGATAGCTTTATGTCCGCGGCTTCTGAAGAAAGTAGACGTAAAATCTTAATAAAACAACTTGTGGGGTTGTGGTATAACCTTCCTCGCCAGCCTCCACCACAAAGCACGGCTAATAAAATGATGTACGGCACAGTGATATCGAGTGTAGCGTCTTGGGGAAACAGACAATTGTATTCGGAACATTGGCTACTGTCGCTCGGAACAGACAATTGTATTCGGAACATTGGCTACTGTCGCTCGGAACACTGATTTCATTATGCGGTTTTAGTATATGGTATATTATGAATATAAAACTCGAATAATTGATGAAACTTAGTTTAGGAAATACCGTATATAATGGTTCTTAAAGGAACGTGTTACATTTCTGGTAAAATATTCTCTTTTATTAAAGAGGGAGTTCTGATTTAAAGTCTCCTTTTTTTTTTAGAAGAAAACCAACAAATCTGCCGCAGACAAAATTATCGAACCACATCATTCATTAAAAGGGGCTGGAATAATAATACAGACACATTACGTTTGATCTTGCATGGGGAACGCATAGAAGCCACATTGTATGGCTTCGTATGTCTATTCAATCCTACAAAATAATTGTTGGAAATGACCATCAGAACGCGAGAAATTACTCCGGAGACGTTCTATAAAACCCAAAGCCTTCGGGAAACACGTGCACCCAGACCTCCGTACGAGGGGAATGTCCCTCACATTACCTCCCAGTCCAACTTCCATCCCTTTCGGGGTACCACGGGGCTTACACATAGTCAAATTCGGAGAGTTGGTACTTAAACTCTATCGTTATTCAATGTCATTGACAAAGGCATCGCTCTTCCTGACGATTTCATTTACGGTTCTACAATTAACT
This sequence comes from Chlamys rubida, assembly GCA_032359455.1. Lineage (NCBI taxonomy): Eukaryota > Metazoa > Mollusca > Bivalvia > Pectinida > Pectinidae > Chlamys > Chlamys rubida. The sequence continues at coordinate 3,574 of JAUMHH010009969.1, forward strand.
TTTGGTTAATTAAGTCCGATTTAGATCAAAGCATTCAGTTTTTAATTGTGTATTAATTTATGTATTTTCAGGTGGATCCTGCGAACAGGTCAAGTGTCCTAGGTTCAAGGTATGCATGGAAAACATGCAGGGACTTCCACTGTGTACGTGTCCGAACATTCTGATATGCAAACGGCGCAGGCGCAGTAGCAAGGAAGTGTGCGGAAGTGACGGAAATACTTATCAGTCTCGTTGTCACATGAGAGTGTCGGGATGCACTATCAAAACGAGGCTGAAGGTCAGACACAAGGGCCCGTGCTCCTCAAATTCATATATGGTCGCCACGCAACAGTATGGCGGCACTGTTAAATACCCCGATAGTGAATACGATTTACGCAGACGAAGAAAGAGGAACAGGCGAAAGGACAAAAGAAAGCAAAAACACAAAAAGCTTAGGCGGCGAAAACGACGTAATAGGAAAAGGAAATATGATTACCAACGACACAGACGACAAAAGACCAGATTATTCAATAATAAAAAACAAAAAGTAACGAAATCGTCAGCTGAAAGAAGACGTTCATAATGATTAACAATGTGATATCAATAATATATAGGGTTCATGAAATTGCGTACTGAGATAAAGATTTGTATAAAAAAATCGTGAGACATTTTCGGCAAAGTTTTGGGTAGATATTTCATCAAATCATTGCGACATACCGCAGGTATTAAGGAGATGTAACTGAGAATTTCATGTCAGAAAGCTGCATATGTCAGTGGGCAACAGATTTATTTTTAATTTAAAATGGATTTCAGACCGTAATGGTTTATAGCAGTTTGTCATATATACGTATTTCTGTGTGGAGATACGTTTGAACCGCTAACGCATAATACAGACAGGAAATGGCTATACTTAAAACTAGATGCAAATTGTTAGAAATAATCTATCGTCATTCATTTTGTTGCTTAGATTTCACCAGCGTGATAGCATATTTCTATTTGAAGAATGGAATAGTTACGGGGGTTGTAATTGAAATTATTCTAATCTGGAGTTGGAGCATTTTTGATTGATGTAAAGTAAATGTTATTAACTTGATTAAGAAATTGTTGCTACTGAAAAGTTACTTATCAAGCTTTTGAAAATCTTTGGTAAGTATATTTACTTTTATGCCAAAATTTAAAAAAAAATGCTATTTGGAATTTCGGCCTAGCAAACGAAATGTTGTGAGAAAATATGTGAAAACGGCAAAAACGCAACATGCTATAAATCAAATTTAGGCTAATAAACGGTATAATAATTTTGACATTCATCGATTATAACTTAAAGTGTAGTTTGGATTGGGTCTGATGTGTGGGAGGGATTTTGGTTGTTGGTCAGTGGTTCGAGCTAATTTACAGAGAGAATGGACGTGTTTTGGGGATACTTCTTCTCCGTGGATAGATTTTCTCCTATACATTACACAGGCAATAAGTCAGTTTCATCGACTTTTTAAAAGTTATTGAGGTTTTGGAAAAGATGGAAATCTTTGGTAACAGACAAAATGACTTGAGTACAAAGAACTAAATTTCACATAAGTATTGATATTTTAACAAAGCTATATGGGTTGTTCTGAACTTTGACAACACTGGAAATGAAGAAAACAGTATATACAAATGTTTATATTTATAAAACCCTAATAAGGACTAAATCAAACTTCAAACCAACTTGCTTCTGTGAACTCGGGTCTGCTTTGTCGACCAACTTACGAACGATGACTAAAATATGTCCTAAACAGACAAAGCAGCAAACACTTGGGTAGTTTCGCCATCAATTGAGCCTGGGGTACGGCCATTTTGGATTTATCCGAACATTTGTCAACCGCCGAGGATATCCTACATTGTAAACTCTAAGCAGTCAATAAAGGACGGCAGCAATACCGAAGTTGTTTCTGTCCTAGGGCGAGGAGGAATGTAACACGCACAACGGCGATATATCATACGATATTATATTAAAACTGTCGTATAATGTGTTACATGTGAGGAGAACAACTCGTAGGCAATGGCTGTTTGTAATCATCATTATCATCTATAAAACAAAAGTAAAAGAGTATCCCAAAATACTTGTAAAATGGTGTAAAGTGTGGACACGAGTTGATGCGGAGTTGTGTGTGGAGTTGATGCGGAGTTGTGTATGGAGTTGATGCGGAGTTGTGTATGGAGTTGTGTATGGAGTTGTGTATGGAGTTGATGCGGATTTGTGTATGGAGTTGATGCGGAGTTGTGTATGGAGTTGATGTGGAGTTTTGATGGAGTTGATGCGGAGTTGTGTATGGAGTTGATGCGGAGTTGAGTGTGGAGTTGAGTGTGGAGATATGTAAGGAGTTTTCGACTGTTTCTGTACGTCATGTGATATCAAACTTAACTAAAAGTAAAACGTTATGAAAAATAGCTTGTGTTCTAATCGTTTTTGAGACCAAATTGATATTGCTACCTAAACTATACGCACTATATCCCATGGACTCTTTATGAAAAGTTCTATTTTACACAACCAATAACATTTTATTGGTTGTGTAAACAAAAAAAACCAAAAAAAATCAACTTTTCATAATCCATACTTACCAACTCACAGACATGACGCAGTCGTTTTTAGGATCTTTTCGTATTGAAGAGTTATCTTCTCTTGTGAGCAGGTATCGATTGTTACGTTATTGATTTGTGAGAGTAACGTCATCAATTTTTGAGAAAACGACGTAATTTTCTTACACAAACCAATGACGTAACCATCAATACCTGCTCACAAGAGAAGATAACTCTGCAATACGCAAAGACGGAAAATAATAAACTATTTTGTATTTATTACCAACAGGTGGTCATTTTGATCCACAGGACTTTTGAAATAGTTATGACAATTTCATATTCCAATTTGGTTTTAAAATTCGGATGGTAAAATAAAACGGAGAGGACGACAAAGATATGAAAAATGACCGTAAGACACATGTGTGACTGCACAAATATAATTTGGTAATTGATACAGTGGGCCAGGAACGAATTAATTGATACAGTAGGCCAGGAACGAATTAATTGATACAGTATGCCAGGAACGAATTAATTGATACAGTATGCCAGGAACGAATTAATTGATACAGTATGCCAGGAACGAATTAATTGCATTGTACCATACAGCTATTGTGTCCATCCAGGGCACATCGGTCATGCTATAGGGACCAAAAAGATGGAAATCCAAATGGTCTAAACTACTGTTGACACAGAAGGGAAGGTGCCAACAAAATCAATTATATGAATTTCAAAAATAGATGTGTACTGGTTAATTTCACATTAATAATAAAATCACATTTAAAAATTCTGATTTCAATACAAAAACGTATGTGTGTAAATTGTTTGAAGACAGCATATTTAAGAAATGAAAACTCACAACCTTTGTAATGGGACAATACAAACCCTCACAACCTGTAAAGAAATTACACATTGGCAATAAATAAATGTGTCGTTTAAACACCTATATGAAAGAACAAGTTAAAATTCCCGAATACCTTCAATAAAATACAATCGCTTGAGTCACCTAACCTGGCAACAGACGTATGCACGCTGAGGGTGAGAGACGGCGCTATTCGTCTGTGGTTTGTCGTCTGCTTCAGTACGAGTCACAGGTTAAATTGACATAACTTATTCAGATCGGTGGAAGTATTTATTAAAAATCGTAACTATTTACACCTTATATAGGAACAGTCTTTTATATCACATGTTTTGGCAATAAAACTGTTTACATAAATAATATGCATTCATTTAGTCTGTATTGCGGTCTTGTTAAAAAAATCGAGTTTGTGGTCAATTTGTAAGCATACAGCTCATTTATTTAGATCAAACCATACGAAACATTCAGAGGTATTTGTTAATACTCTATCAATAACGATACATACAGGTACACCATGTCAAAGGTCAGCGGCATTAACATATGAACAATGACAAATAACGATACAAACATGTTACATTCCGTGACATGCTATCATGTAATTATATGAATAATTACAAATAACAACACAAACACGTTGCACCCCGTGACATGCACCGAAGAGATGTCGTCTATTATGTATTCTCCGGCTGTGGGAGATGGAAATAAAATAAAATAAAAATCCTTTGAACACGGATCTGAGATAGCATGTATGTAAAATATCCATCAAAATATACTTGAACACAGAGTCATCGCGGCTGTATTCTAATGAGTGTCAAAGGGGACAGTTTTTTGGTGCAATACCTGTCTCGCCGCGCGCTGCACATTTAAAGGCAGCAGAGCACTGGGGCCTGTTCGTTTATGCAGAACAACCGGTTTGACCGTTTATAAATGTAACAATTTCGGGTATAAATCGTGTCGGAGCTGCAAATGTTTATGCAGGCCTTGCAAGGCTTTGTCAAGGCTCGCTTGAAAGCAGCATCAGATTACTAGATCCGACCTTATTTAATAAACGAACAACTATGATCCGACCGGTTTGACCGTTTAAATGCAAACGGCCCAGGTGCTTGTATATCTGGGTAGTCGAAGTCATAACGTAGATATATAAGTAACCAACTAAAATTTGCAAGAAGCAATGTTGAACCTGTTTGATTATATAAGTTATCTTTATTACAAATTCCATGAGATATATAATATATATACTTATATCAACAAAGGTATCTAAAAGACAGTCGATATATTTTTCTTAATCAGAAACATTACATATTTTAAATTGTCTGAAGAAAATTGTAAGCGATATCTTTTATAAAACGTCGTATTTATCTGATGGATTTTATACAATATATCTCATAGAGATATACTATCTTATAAGAGATGTAAATATCTTTTATAATTTTCTTCGTATCTTTTATTATTTTATCAAATACAGGAACGCCCGGCATAGCTCCGTTATGCTAAATATTGGCTTGCTATAGATATACACCAGGTAATGACATAACGCATTCCAATATCACACTGATTAGAATCACCGACAGGTGTGAAACTAGGGAGGCTAACTCCCGAAGAGATAAGTTGCATTTACTTTTAATTAAAGAATTTTACATTTATTTTTATATGAAACTATACTGCCGTGATAACGCATTAATCATCCGACAAATTGTATATGTCTCATTTCTTGTTTTTGTTTAACGTTTTTCATGACATCAATCAGAACCCGCTTCATTCCTTTAATATGCAGGATTATTTCACTGTCGACGGCGACCTTGAGCCTCGGTATGAGCTGATATTACTTATCCCTGAGCCTCGATACTGCCTGTATTACATGCTCTGCGCAAGAAGATACTGTGTAGCATACATCATCCAACGATTTTCCCATGATTCTTTTTAGCAGTAACAATTATTCTGAAGTAGATATCTCTATGTAATTTTCTGCACCGTCATTTCTTACAGTTGAAATTAATGTAGAAAAGTTCACATGATACCTTTCAGTCATATGCATATATATAATTTATCTCTGGCCTATTTCAACTGACACCTCTGCAATGAAAGTGCAGCAAACTGCAATAAAATGCATCTGTCGTGGTGGGCGATCTGTTTCAGCCAAAAAAAACACTGAACCGAATCGTGTGTTATACAAAATTTTGAGCTTCGCCTATCACTGTAAACATCGCATGTCTTACTTTTAACATTGTTTTATATGAAAAGACGTCTGCATATCTATATGACATGAAAAGTCTGAAATATTGGTACGTTTAGCATGATCTGATAGGAAATTGACACATGTCTCACTTATAGCATAGCCTCGTATGAAATAGATAACCTGACACAAGAAATACATTTAAGCATTAAACTGCTTTCAATTTGCATTCATAGGCAATATGAATGCAAACTTTTAAACCCGACAGGACAAAGGCAAATTCAACAGGAAGTGCTAACTTCATTGGATTTGCCTTTGTCCAGTTGGCATTCATATTGCCTATGAATGCCAACTGAAAGCAATTCAATACTTATGCATACATTTTGGAATTTGTTAATTTCATACAAAATTAAATTAACTAATCGAAATTCAGCATTTAGCTCAAATTAGTGTATGTATCGTATATGTTTGTTCAATGAATAGAACAGCCATTTGTCCAATGAGGGTCAGTGGAAACCACCTTTACAATTATGACGTTATAATAATGATAACAATTTGGGTCATGGCATTCATAGCTGATATGAATGTTATCAGCATGTGGTAGGGTTATATAGTGGCTATGCCAAACGATGGTAATACATCCTCATAACTATCGTCCTAACTATAACACACTGGTATCTTTAACCATCATTTTTAACATACTCCTGTATGGAACGGACAATTTATGTTACGTTCAAATCAGTTTCATAGGAAATTGACATCTGTAACATTATCGACACTACCTTTTTTAAAAGTAGTCTCACAGGCAACCAGATATCTGAATAATAATTGTCTTAATTTTAATCATCAGCGATGACTCCTAGAGGGACGTAACAGGTGTATGATACAGTGTAATCCAATTTTTTGGCATACTGTTTTATAGGCGCAATCATACTACTCAGACACTTGTAGAAACATCGTCATACTTAATAAGTGCACTCACATGTGTGTGTCTTACGGTCATCTTTCGACATTGTCGCATACGAGATAGATGTCTGCAACAAAGTCGTCTTACGTACGTTTAACATAAAGAAATAGGAAACAGATATCTGTATAACCAGTCTTTTACTAACAGTGTCTAACTTTTAAAATGGCATTGTACTGATTTCACCATCGTCTTATTTTTAACATATAGTCATATAAGAGTTGTACCCCTTGGGAATGTCGGTGTACCAGAATGAGCAGAAAACAAGTGGAGCCAGCCAGTTATTCTGGGATAACTGCAAAGAGTTGTATTAATGGTTTATCGACATGTTCATTACCCTGAAATGGAAATGTTCGCGGTGTGGAAAGGATCGCGTTTTCGGGTTGAGTATATTAGTCCGAAAATATCCACACGCAAATATTAACATATAATTACATTTGCTATGCATCCTTCCATTGCAATGCATTGAGAAGGCAAATGTTGTTGTGAGACTATAACAACATTTGTTATTGTAACGTCATCAATCTACATTGTGACGTCATCAGTTTCGTTGTTGTCAAGACTTAATTTGCTGTTCAAAGAACTGTTCGAAATAACTAAATAAAGCGTAACTACTCTATCAAAATGTAAATATAAATAATGACTATTTTAAGCAAATATTGTTTTGGTCCTATAACACACATTTCTATTGTTGACAAACTTACATAAAGCCCTGCATTCATTGTTTAAATATTGAGTGCAGATATATAGAACATATTTATTTTAGAACCACTACCAACGCGGTCAGCACAAAAAGTCACAACGCGAAACATTTCCACATGTGAGAAGTCTAACATTGTGGCATTTGGTAACAGTTAAGCCGTACCATTTACTTGCTTCCATTGTGAGCTTCACAGAAAGAGGGCGTTGACGCAGGTTACAGTAGGGAGGAGAAAGGAAGCGATATGACAAGCTTACACATAGACTAGGGAGGAGAAAGGAAGCTTACACATAGACTAGGGAGGAGAAAGGAAGCGATATGACAAGCTTACACATAGACTAGGGAGGAGAAAGG
>JAUMHH010009980.1:0-11152 GCA_032359455.1 Chlamys rubida
TACATTTAATGCAAAGAAATAAAATCTTCGTCTGCTTTAACATAAAACACTTATGCATTTTATTAGCTCGTTATATGAAGCTATTGTGCATACATCAGTTCAGGTAACCAGGTAATCGACAAATCGATTCTATAACTATTCTGACTCGTGAAAGAAGAGAAAACGACACGGGAGCCACAATTTGGGCAGTGCAAAAAATGGTTAAACCAGGAATTTATATGCACGTTATAGCCCAGACAAACGTTTCCTCAGTCGTAACCATTACCATCACTCATGAACAGTGCTGCTAGACTTGTTGTTCAAGAATTCATATTGTTGCAAATATTTCATAGTTTTAAAGATACAGTGTGTCATCATATTTACTGTTATGATTTAAAAGTCTGCATACCGTTAGTTCCTTGTACACAAAATGATGGCATGGTCAATGTTTTATGTATATATATATATATATGTTGATTTATAAAAGGAGAATATCATTATCATAGGTGGTGCTGTATTGGTACTCTGACTTCGAGATATCAACAATGCATATTTGCCTACTCTCCCTATTTTGGAGGGAGACTCCCGATTTGAAGCCTAAATTTGACCATTTTTGACCAGTGAATTTGCTAAACTATTCCTATTGTCAGTATAAGATCTATTGATTTCATCTGAAAGAACAGTTCAAAAGATGTCATTTAAAAGGGTAATTTCCCCCCAAGGGTATACATACATACATTTTATTTATGTTTTAAATTCTGAACACACATAATCTCCCCCCATGAAAATGTTCAAAAGTTGGCAAATATGACAATGTATTTGAGATATTAAACTCCTATTATCAACTTTAATATCTCATATTCCCATTTCGTCACAACTTCGGACCCAAGAAGAACTGACCATCTTTGGTCCTGTTGACTATATTCTAAGGTAAATGTGTTAGTTTACCTGTATAAGGAATATACCTGTGTGGAAATCTGCAAATGTCATGTTTGTGTATTCAAGGTATATTAGGTGACCTTGAACACATCGGGACATCGGGATCAATGAAACGAAAACCTACCTGAGTTTTCATCAACATACATAATCTCTTTTACATCAGGTAACATATGGCTGTCCTATATATATAGGTAATACAGATCTTAAGGCGGGATTTAACCCTAACAATGATAACCAACCTTAAAACATTAACAGAAAGCCTTGTAAATTCATATAATATCTGATAAAGAGATTGACAGAAACTTCAAAATATTTACCCATATTGGCTCGACAGAATTTTTATTGCTGTACATAAGTACATGTAATTTGAACAGGTCAACATCATTATGTATTATATATCATAACATGGCGTCACTGCTCACGGTAAATATACCCTCATATCCTTGTAGCGTCTTCGGGGCTTTCTGACAAACACTGGTCGCGATACGATCATAAACACGACGTTGGCCCTGCACCAAGGAACACCATTCAATTACAGAAATATATATTCATGAATGAATAAATTCTAAAAAGGTAAAAAAAAAAAATCTATATACGTATGCAGGTGTATCTGCTGATCAAGTTGAGAGAGGTTTAGTCAAAAGTCAAACGTAATTGTTAAAATAACTAGGCCCTAGGTAATTCAGCCGGAGGCACAGTGTATATACACAGATTCAACTGTTGAACAACGCTCAATTAGCAGATTTTAACCATTCAATATTTCCCTTCTTAAAGTCTAAATATATTGTTTGTTTCAGTGTGGAGGATTGTAATCTGAACTTTTGAACAAAAACAGTTTTAGACACTCAGCAAAACCTTAAGTATTACACTAAAAATACTGCTGAGTGTCTGAAAATGTTTGTTACCTAAATGTCTCTGCCCAAAAGTAGCAGGACCAATTCAGTAGGTTTATTTCTTGTATGCACAGTTAACTCCATATACAACATTTTTTTAAGAATTTTCATATTTTCAAAAACATGTATCGTAAAATGACGTAAAGTTAAACACAACATTGAAAACACAAACTGGAACAAACTAAAACACTGACAGGTCAGCAAGGGCCCTACAATGTGCCTGACTTCACCCCCCATGGTTTATTTTTAGTAACAGCAACCTTGACCTTGAACTTTTAAAAATAGATTTATAACATCTGAATATTTATCAAAATTTCAAAAAGATTAGTTTTTTGGAAACAGAGATAATCTCTGCAAACGAAAGTATAGAGGGACAGACAGACAGATAGACAGACAGAGACAGACAGTAATTACTATTCTAAGGGATCTCGTATCTCTTGCATTAACAGTTTATTATAACAATGATTAGAATATCCAATGACTGATGATCAATGATGTATGAACCCACTCACCCCTAAAGTCACATTTGAACCTTTACCAAATCTAAGACTGGGCAAGTCCAGTTTAAAACTGTAGGGGTGAATGAGTTAAGCTAACAGTGCTTTGAATAGCAACAGCCAAAAGGCACTATCTCCTGTACAGACCCATCTTCCTACAGTTATTGAGGTAATCTAACACAATTAGGGGGGCACAGGGTGAAGGTTTGTGTCAGTCGAGTAGAAACTACCTAATTTTGAGCTGTGTGTAATCTGGTAAATTAGTAATATGACCTTTAGTGCCTAAGGCCCTGTATATATTGATAATAATAAAGGGTGACATGACCATGAAACCTAAAACCATTTCATACAGCTTTTATGTATTTCTGCCATGTCACAACTACTAACACGAAAAAGCTGGAGAACTTTGTGATGATTTAAGATAAAGCTGAACTTCAAAGTATGCCAGACATAACTTCTAGACATTTGATTTCCAAAGTTTTTTTCTTTCTTAAATAACAGATTTACCGTATTAGCGGAACAATGTTGTACAGATAAATATTTGTCAGTAAAATTGAGAAGTGAATTGCATAATAGTGTTCAGAGATTAATAAAATTTTACATTCTGTAAATAAAATCAGCGTTGCCCTTAACTCATTCACCCCTGAAATTCCATAATGAACTATTCCATCCTTTGAATGGGAACAGTTCAAATGTGTCTTCAGGGGTGAATGAGTTAATTCACCTATCTCGGCAAAGGACAAAACAATGGAATGATTCACAATACAAACCAGCCCCAACCTTGTCTCAGTAAAATTGATAACTGTATTGCATAACAGTGTTCAGAAATTAATTAAATTTTCCACACCACATGAGCTGATATTAAAAACTTTCCATGACAATTAAATATAAAAGTTATGGATAATCCGTATATATATATAGGATCAGCAACGTCCTCATTTCACCTATCTCCTCGCAGAACAAAACAATGGAATCATTGATAAGGACAATACCCAGTGCACAGGTCTAGACTCAACACCCTTGAATTAACTATGACAGGGGCTTAATTATTAATTACTCATGCATGTAATTACATTGCATAAAAGTTTAATTTATGTACATACATATACAAGGTCTATATAGGGAATGATTAATGGGTGGGGCATTTATCAGGCTGAGATTTATGCAGTCAAGTTAGCTGTCAAGGTATATAGCTGTATATTATGTGTGTTGAGCCTATTAACTCAAGCTTATGCAAGACACCTTTTGGAATTAAATTCAAAAAGCTTTAAATCCCCAGATTAAAATCCCGTTTCTACAGATCTAATGTCCGTCTTTCAGTGGATGTAAATTAAGAGCTCTAAGCTCTCCGAGATTTTGAAATATATCATCATGATAAAGCTGAAATCTTTGAAATTCACAGAACAAAATATATTCATGCTTTAATTTGTGACCCCTGTCTTTTCCCCTACCCCCCACATAAGTAAATCCAATACAAGATTGCATACCAGTTGTTTAGGGAATCTGATATCCTTCCTCCGCTGAAGTTCCAGGAAGATTTGGTATGAGGTATCCTTATACCTGTACCCAGGCTCCTTGTAACGTTGATTGTACGTCATGACGAAAAATAATATCCACAACAGAATCAGTAGAAACACAACAATATCACAGTAGATCCCATACTTCTAATATGTGGCCACAACATTTTGATTTAGCGTTGTGTGTGTGTATTTACCTATAACGATGTTGTCCGCTATCAATATAATAGATCCCTGTGAAGTGTATATTTCCTCATTAGCACATGGTCACACTATAAGTACACACAGGCTATGAATACTTAGGCTAACAGTTAACTCTGCCAATTGAGGTCAAGTTGATTGTGTGTTGTGTCCCCTGAAGTCCAGTAATATTGACTAACCCAGTCAATAACTGACCACAGATCCTGGTTTATTGGGTAGTAAAAACCCTCCTGGTCTGGTTTATGCAAAACTGGAAGCCACATGCACTCCTTTCAGGGTTTATTGTCCAATAAGTCTTTATTGGGGCAAGGTGAGTTTTGACTCCCAATGACAAATCTGAAGTAGTACTGTCCTTATCCCATGCGGCCAGCGCTGGCCACTATCAGAGATTAGCCAGAGCACTATAGCATGTTACGTTGACAACAGGACGGTGACCAACAGAGTTCGCTGTCGAGGATAATACATTCCAACACAGCTTCATCTTTCGATTTTTTTGTTGGCAAACAACAACATCACCATTCATCACAATCTGCTGGAAAGTAATCTACCTTAGTTTAACGTACAGATTAATTCACTATCGGATAACACCTTTGTGTTACACCGAGCTCACATCTTGTACACTGGAACTGCCCATATATCCTGTGGAAAGTCCCGTATTGGTTCCCTATGTGACAATTAGATACCTGACATTTCCCTAATTGTTCCAGTACAGCCACTCTAGCCGAGTTCCCGAGCACATGTTGTTAGTATCTCCTTTAAATCCTTGTAATTCAGCCAGGTAGGCTAAAGGCCGTCACTGCAGGTTGGTATGACAGCCTGGCGGATCCCCCATCCTGAACTACGGTAAGCTACAGTAAAAACCACTCTACCATATGATCAACTTTAATGCTCACTTAACTGAGTTGACACGATTCGGAAATGATTTTTCTTTTTACCTTGAAATAATTTGTACAACAACAGGAAAATATTCACATTCTTGAACATAATACTTAAATGGTTACAATAGTTAATTGTCCAGGATTTATGTCGACCTACGAGTGAAAATGATGTAATTTATACTTTGCTGTATACATAATGGAAAGGCAGGCAATGAGAGATCTGTGATATGACTGGTGATAGTGGGGACAGATTCCTTATATGTGAGAGCTGATTGTTGCATGAAGAGATTTTCTAATTGGAAAGTTAATAGCAGAGGAGATATTTTCTATGTGAGAGCTGAGACAAAGTGAATAGAGATTCTCTTATGTTAGAGTCAAAGCGAGCATAGGACAGATTTCCTGATGCGAGAGTTGATAGCTATAGCCAAGAAGTGATTATCTGATGCAAGGGCTGAAAGCTGAGGAGAAAACACACCAGAGTTGACAGCTTGATAGCTAAGGAGATATCTATCCTGGTGTGTTGATAGCTAAGTCGAGGAAAGATTCTCCGATGAGAAAGTTGATAGCTGAGGAGAGATCTACCTGCTAATAAGTTAAGAAAGTTGATAGCTGAGGAGAGATTTATTTTATTTCACTCAGGAGTTATTATACTAGATAAGAATTGATAGTTGTGGAAGATATAAATTACAATGATGGTTTTACAGATGAGGAAATAAAAGACTTAAGAAATGATGAAACCTGATGTTAGTCCTGGTATTTTGCTAGGGACAAGTGTAAGGTTGAAATGTTTGTTGTGATAGATTTTTCTTTTCATATCCATATCACACTTTATTTATTATACATGGGCTACTCTCATCTGTATATATGAAAATGTTTCTTACCGTTCCCCCCCCCCCCCTACTCCAAGTGACAACCCAAATATATACCCATCTGTAGACATCTTAATTTCCTACGCTAGTTAATGACATATTACGAATATCATACACAGACTAGATTACAACATTCAAGACACATACCTTGGCTGGCCTCAGACACTTTACCGATTTAACACGTGTTACAGGCACACCTAACACTCCTGCACCTCTCCGTGGTAGGAACAATGTAATTACCACCCATCATAGATACACCATATACTCAACTCAACGATTCTCAAATTCCATCCTGTATCTTTAGGTCACAAAACACATTTACCACACATCAAGGTACGGCGGGGACGTCTTAAAATCGCACCACAACAAAAGCTATTTACACGTACAGCAATCATTCCGTACACTCGAGGTGACTGTAGCTATCTGTTATTAAAGTTGTTCTGCTCCACCGAACCTATGTACCTTTAAATTTGATTTTATTAGATTCTGACGTTTGTCGGTCATCCCCGTAGCCTCATATACCAAGCAATTATATACACCTATGTGTACACCTTCCATCCTTACATTGGTATACTGTCTCTAATGGTCAGTCTTTAACTGACCGCTATAGTGACCACAGGTATATACTGGTCAGGTAATCAGGTGAATGATCTGTAATTAGAAATCTGACCTGGACTTCCTCTCCCATTTTAATGTCTTTAGAGTTTACATCAGTAATGCCCTACTTGACCTTCCCCTATGACAATAGCTTAACCATCTGTCTTTCTATTTTAATGAACTGTCAAATTCATTCCACTACAACGAATAGTTGACCTAGATAAATTGTATAGAATTTTATATCATTTCGCTTCTTAAGATATCAAAGCATAAATCTTAAATATGCACTTTTGAGAAAAAAATGTCAATAACAACATGAATTGTCTGAAGGCGTTACATTCTATCCAGTGTCCATCAAAATAGGAAACAATTTAGACTTTAACCCATTTACCCCTGAAATCACATTTGAACCTTAACAAATTAAAGACTTAGGCAAGTCCAGGTTAAAAATGTAGGGGTGAACGAGTTAAAATCCAAAGTTCAATGTTACTTCATTTTTCTGTGCCAATTATCAAAATGAAATTTCACTAACAGCATACATGCAAGTATCGTAAAGATATATAGTTATTTCGCTAGGCTGAATGACTTCAAAATGGAATTTTCCTTCGCAATCTAAATCTGAAAACTCAAAATCTAGTAAAAATCTCATGTTAGGGTTTTAATTCAACATTATCATAAAGAAAATAAAGAGCTGAAGACTGTATATTTGCGATCTATTTCTTGACACTGGCACTGCTGTCCAGACGGTTTAATGGTCGTTTGGACTTATCACCCACTGGTAATCTATAAGTGTACTTTACAGGCACATAAATGTCAGAATTTACAGCACACTTTTTATACAGTTTTCAGGGATATTCATGTTAATGGATTCAAGCCTGTATCACTCTTTCAGTGAACTATTAAATACATCAGAAAATTAATCGTATTCTTGTCTGTAGTAGCCACTGCCATTATATATATATATGTCTGTGATTTGTAGAATTTACAAGACATTTTTTATCCAAGGATATTCATGTCAATGGATTCAAGCCTTTATCACACTCTTTCAGTAAACTATTAAATACATCAGAAAATTAATTGTATTCTTTTCTGTTAGCAGCCACTGCCATCATAATGTGTCTGTAATTCACAAACTTAGAGCTTCCTAGTATCTTCAACATACAGCACACTTTCATTAGACTATTACAGTACCTTAAATTTCCGTTTCAAAATAATTTGTCTACACATAACTCAAAAGGTTCCATACCACCATATATATCGAAACAAAGCATGTTGTATATTTATCACATTACTGGTAGCACCCAATTTACACACAACTTTTCAATTTATACCTCAAAATCAAAGCGGTTCAATAAGCTCCAATATACAAATTCTAAAAGGTTCATTGAATTAAGAATCAATCATTTGCCTTTTTTCCAATTGCGAAATCAAATAGACTTTTCTGTATAAGTTTAAGTATTTAACAGTCCTGATAATCACTGTTTTAGGCTTTTAACTGTCAAAGGCACCATTGGTAAGTTCATAATATGTCAAACAGTGTTTACTACGTATACATCAAAGCTAAGAACATTTCCTGTCAAATACATCAAAGCTAGGATATTTATTGTAATACATCAAAGCTAGGATATTTACGGTAATACACTAGAATATTTACGGCAATACATCAAAGCTAGGATATTTACGGTAATACATCAAAGCTAGGATATTTACGGTAATACACTAGAACATTTATCATAAAACATAAGAACTAGAACATGAATGGTAATACATCAAACAAAACTAGAACATTTACGGTAATACACCACAACTTAGGTATTTATAGTAATTCATCAAAGTTTGAGCATAATACATCAAAGCTAGAACACTAAGTAATACACCCAGAACTAGGACATTTATGGTAATACATAGAAGTTAGAACATTTACCGTAATGCATCATAACTAGGACGTATACCATAGTATGTATCAGGGCTATGTCTACTGGACACACCTGCTTGCCTGTTTGTCCCTAATGAAGTCACAACCATGAGCTCCTCATGAATAATTCATGGCAATCTACATGTTATCTCTGTCACAATAGGTTCTTTCACCTGTCCGCTCTTATCTAGAATGCTAATTAACAAACGACAAATATATTCCGCTATTTTCAGGTAAAACACTATAAATGTGTTCCAGTTTTCAGGTAAAACAAAAATATGTTGGAAAGAGATCTGCTGCACTTTCATTTTAATCAGTTTTCAATGCAGGCATTTTCCTTGCTAAAATTCAAACAGAATTTGGACCTAAATCAAATTTCCATGCAATGTAATTGTTTGGATTTATTTGTGCAATCATCAATAAACACATCTCTGTGAAGATGTAATTATAAATTGAATTCAAATTTAATTTAATTTCAATAAATGCAGCCAATCTTTAAGTGCAAAAACAAAGTCTCCAATATCATCAAGGGAGATAACTCAAACACAAACTTGGTTATATTTTATAAAGTTTTGTATATAACAATTTCTAATCGATAAACATCTGCTGGACTCGGGTTTTCAAATGCTAGCATAAACTTGTCTAAAACCACCATATTTAGATAGATTCTGTATTAATTTAATTGTCAACATATACAATAGTGCCACAGGATACAGTATGAGTCCTTCCAGTTTTTCTACTATGCCCAGACAATATGACAGCCGACAGTCCCAGATGTGTCCAAAACACTTCTGATAAATATGCAGAATCCAACCTTGGATTGATTTGGAGCCAGTCTGCTGCAATATTCATCAATATTATTAATCGCCAAGGGTATCTAGGGGACATCAATCATGTGCATACAGTTTATTTGTACCAAAACAAAGTAGGAAATCGTTAATGAAGGACTTTTTTCTTTAATGTGAATATTTCCCTTTTTATGATATTTTTTTTATTTTCAAGTTGATCAATGTAGTTCTGTTTGTATTTTGATTTTCCATCCACAAACGTCACATTTTTTGTTGGTTTCAAATTAGTTTTCACACAATTATTTCTAGCACACCCTTGACACATGAAACAGCATATGACATCAATAAACATAAAAACTCATTGCAGACAAGCTATCATTAAATGCAAGTCAAGTGGGGAATTTCTTTACAACAGAAAACAGTTGTCTCTAACTCTTAATACATCCTAAATACCCCAATCCACTATTCTCTAAGATAGCTGTCAGTAAATTTATTGATGATCTTAAACCAGAAACTATACAGGGCTTCAATATATGAAGTTCATGCAATAATGTCATATTAAGGTGAAAATGGAATCATTGATATTCTGGAATTCAAAATGATGACATTTTGTTTTGCTCGGCTCTCGTAAGGCATGTGACATCTTGAGTGATTAATCAACAACATTAACTCATTCACCCCTGAAATTTCATAATGAAGTATTCCAACCTTTGAATTGGAAGTGTTCAAATGTGTCTTCAGGGGTGAATGAGTTAAAAGTTGATTACCAGCTTCAAATTTTTTATTGTGAGGTTGTATATCTCAGCTTAAACTGTGTTAGCTTGATCTCAGAATGGAAAAGTGCCATCAGCCTGAATTACAAAATTTAATGTACCGAAGCGTTTTGATTGTTGTAACACATACATACATAAGGACAACGAGTTAAAGCTCACTGTGTAAAAGTCTTTAAACCTTGGCATGAGGTGGATTCATTTGTTTGTAGTTTTTCATTTTTATTGATCCCTTGTGACCTTAGCCAGCCGATCCTCCATTTTTAGGTCAATCTCGGGTAATTGCAACACTCCGTAAGGCTATTGGAATCTGTATGGTCAACCTATCATACACACAGTTCCTGTCTACTTTAAACATCCCAGAGTTCAACACTCAAACGTGAAAAATTCCATACAATGAAAAAGAAGACATAAATGCCCCACCCCCAATGTGAAAAAAAGACTCATTGTGTGACCATGTTTTATAAATAGTAAGAGTGAATTGACCTTGGCATCCTCAAATACAAACTCATCTATCATGCTTGTTGACCGTTACAGTTAGATCAAAATCTGTTCAGAAAAATTAAGTGACTTGAGCAATGACAATGCATTGAGACAGGAATCTAAATATAGCCAGCAACCCCCCATCCTTATATTTAAATTTACAGGGGCATGGGAAAAATTGAACTCTTTCATTTGCAGGAGGAAATTATCTTTCTGAAACAAAAGAATCACAATTTCTGTTTCAAATTGATTTGAAATATGTATAATTTCAGATGCTATGTCAAGCAAGCATTACAACGGTGTTTGTCAGTTTTATGATGTTTCCACACAAACCAATTCTATTTACAGCTAAGCTCTGTCGCATTTATTGTATCTTATTTATTTTTGTCATGGTAGGGAATGATTCCATCAAATCTCATATTTCTGTCGTTCCATCATCTCACAACCATAATACGGTCGTGACATGCACGATTTCTGTTGTATCATCATCAATCTTTTAGTGATGTCGGCACACAAGTGAAACATTTCTACATCAAAGGCAACTCTTTTACACAAACTGTTAGTTATTGATCCCGCTTTAGAGAATATCCAATATTATATCTTACTTGTGTAACAGCTATATTTTACGTGTACCCACCTAACAACATCAATATAACAATGACATTATAAAGGGTTTACTATGAAATATCCTTCAGTCTATCACATAAGTCCACATCTAGCAAATAGCATTTGTATTAATTCCATACAGGAACAGATTATCGTAAATGCGATTTTAATGAAGAAAATATGACACCCTATAACCCTACAGTACAATATATTTTTTCCT
>JAUMHH010009991.1:0-11151 GCA_032359455.1 Chlamys rubida
GATGTCAACGAATGTTTAAACAGTACTTTACACACTTGTAGTCAGAAATGTAACAATTTACCGGGCAGTTTTAACTGTAGTTGTTATGAAGGATACGTTTGGAATGAAACAACATGTGATGATGTCAACGAGTGCTTAAACAATTCATTACACAATTGCAGTCAGAAATGTAACAATTTCCCCGGCGGTTTTGACTGCGCATGTTTCGACGGATATGATGGAAATGGAACAATCTGTCTAGATGTCAACGAATGTTCAAACATAACGTTGAACAACTGCAGTCAGAAATGTGACAATTTTCCAGGAGGTTTCAACTGTAGTTGTTTTACAGGCTATATATGGAATGGAACCATGTGTAATGACGTCAACGAATGCACTAATGTCTCTTTAAATAACTGTTCTCAAAAGTGTGTGAACTCGGAAGGAGGTTTCCAGTGTGAATGTTTTCAGGGATACGTCGGTGACGGTTTTCAGTGTGATGATGTTAACGAATGTTTAAAGTCCGATTTACACAATTGTAGCCAGGACTGTTATAACTATCCCGGAGGGTTCAACTGCAGTTGTTTCCCTGGATTTGAATGGAATGGTACAACATGCGGTGACATAGATGAATGTTTGAATACAACACTAAGTGGGTGTGATCAGGAATGTTTGAACAGTCCTGGAAGTTTCCAATGTGTTTGCTTTGATGGATTTCAATTAAATAGTTCAATTTGTGACGACATTAACGAATGCACAAATAGTTCACAGAATAATTGCAGTCAAGGCTGTTCCAATGTTCCCGGAGGCTACGGATGTTATTGTTTTAACGGTTATCAAACGAACGGTTCCGAGTGTGTGGACATCAACGAATGTACTGGAGGTTCACACAATTGTTCACAAGGCTGTGTGAACAATCCAGGAGGGTTTGACTGTCACTGTTTCAGTGGATATGTCATGAACGGAACAGATTGTGAAGACATAAACGAATGTACGAACGAAACGCTGAACAACTGTAGCCAGGATTGTTACAATTTGCCGGGTAGTTTTGACTGTAACTGTCAAATGGGTTACACATGGAATGGAACCACGTGTAATGACTTCAACGAATGTTCCAACACAACACACAGGCCTTGCCCACAGGAGTGTGTGAATTCTGTCGGAAGTTATCAGTGTGTTTGTTTTGATGGATATATCGAAAACGGAACGAATTGTGACGATATCAACGAGTGTTTAAGTACAGGATTGCACAATTGTAGTCAGCTATGTAACAACTTCCCAGGTGGTTATAATTGTTCCTGTTTCGACGGATACGTTTGGAATGGAACAACGTGTATTGATGTCAACGAATGTTTAAACAGTACTTTACACACTTGTAGTCAGAAATGTAACAATTTACCGGGCAGTTTTAACTGCAGTTGTTATGAAGGATACGTTTGGAATGAAACAACATGTGATGATGTCAACGAGTGTGTAAACAATTCATTACACGATTGTAGCCAGAAATGTAACAATTTTCCAGGCGGTTATAATTGCTCCTGTTTCGACGGATATGTTTGGAATGGAACTACGTGTATTGACGTCAACGAATGTAAAAGCACTGCATCGCATAATTGTAGTCAGAAATGTAATAATTTACCGGGCGGTTTTAACTGCAGCTGTACCGATGGATTTATAGGTGATGGGATACAGTGTGATGACGTTGATGAGTGTCGAAATGACGTCACGCTTTGCAACGGTACCTGTATCAACAACAATGGCAGTTTTAAATGCAACTGCTCCGCAGGTTACATGGAAAGGGCAAACTACTGTTTTGGTAACTACATTTAAAAATATTTAAATATTATTCCTGTCATTTATTCTTATCTCTACATAATTATTTTTGGTAATATGGATGAATTCTGGAACGGTTTATCGATATATAAGAAAATCTTCTTGTTTTGATAAAAATATTAAAATCTTAGTATCGATTATATTCACAGTTGATGACTGATTCTCAATTCAGTTCAAGAAATATTTTTATTATTCTTTATTTCCCATAAACTACACAAATAGGACAGTATTAATTTAAAATAGTACACTTTAAGGTAGAATTTCCAAAACTATTCCATATAAAGCTACAAAGGTTATTTACACATGTCATATATATACTAATTGAAGAATGAAAATACACGTAATAGCCTTTCATAAAATTGTTTTAGCATAAATGTTTTTCATTTGTCCAATAAATAAGTAAGAATGTTGATGTGTCTGTATGTAAAAAATGAATAAACAAATCAATAAATTAAAAAAACAAAAATAATAATAAAAAACTAATTTTTGTTGCAGATATAGACGAATGTTTGAATACAACGGCACATGGGTGTAAACAGAATTGTGTGAACAACATTGGCAGCTACTCTTGTACTTGTTGGGATGGTTACATTTCTGCCAATGGTCAATGTATACTGTCAGTAAAACAAATAGGTAGGTTGGACCATTTGTTATTTTGTTTATTATTTATACATAATACAGTTTTGCTATTAGTGAATGCAATTCATGTTCTTAATTACTTTAAGTCTTACATCTCATCAGTATGCAATACAGTGCAAACTATGTACAGTGCAAACAAGACATATTTACAAACAGTATGATATAAACACAAATTACAATGACGGAATTACAAATAGTCGTACATACAAAATGTAACACTACTGCAGAGCAGCTATCCAGGTAAAGGAAATTGGCCTTATGGTGAAAAGTGTGGTTTAAGCTTATATAAACGGATATGATATAATACCAGGGTAATTATGATTAACGGAAGGGGTACTTTGACAACTATTCTTCTTGTATAGCCGTCAAGGACGGAATAAAATACGATACTTTCTTAGCACTTAGGCATCTTAACGCAAAAAAGGAGATATTTTTGTAGATACAATCCATTGTTTTTTTTATATCTCGATTCATTGTGTTTGTATGCAAGCTAATAACGTTCTTACCAGTATGAAAATTAAATATATATACTGTATATATATACATGTATATAAAACATCAATAAATAAAATGAAGTTATAAAAACAAAACAAAAATGAATTGTTTCCTTCGTTTCTTTTACGGTAAGCTTATATCTTTGATCTTTACTTCAGCCTGACTTCGGATCGTAAGCATTACATTAATTTTGATAAATATCTAAATATCCCTTATATTTACGTCAAAGAGTGTATTTTAACTGATTGACCAATAATTTAGTAAAGTAATTCATGTCGAGGTCAGTCCTGTTTCAGGTGTACCTCATACATATGGAAACGTATTTATTGTAGGTGTCGGTGTGAGGTCATTGGTGTTCTCAGTACGTGATCTGGACCACACATGGGACCCCGGTCTGCTTGACCGGTCATCTACATACTTCAAAGACATAACAAAAGATTACCAAAGTAACGTAAGTATATCGTTAAAATTATTATTAGCTACTTAATAGTGTGAATTTAGCAGACCTCGCTGGTAGGGGGTTCCCCGACCCTTGGAAACCTAAATTTCACTACACCACGTACAGCTAGAAAATTATATCTATATTATATTTATGTATTTATTCATTTTGTTAACCACTATTGTTATTATTTTTAAAGACATCTTGTTTCAATGCAGTAAATGTAAAAGAAACATTTTATTGATTATAGTTTATAATAAAATTATGTTAGTACAAAATCAAGAGAGCTTGTTAGGTTGGGACTGTCCCGATCACGATTAGAACCTGTGTGGTTTGTTTTAATTTATTAATATATTTTACGTATTATGACTGTTCTTAACAAAATTATGATATTATGTCTATATATTTTTACATTAAGATGATTGATCCCTGCTATGTAACGATATGTTTTTATTACTGTGTAACTATAAACTTGTACGATGTAATTGTGATATATGACACTATAATAAACAAATTGACTCGACTTGACTAGTAAACGGTTGGCAGTCTGTCACCGGAAAACTTGTGCATTAGTAGGACAATATTTCTAGCTCATTTGCCTAAATAAAAATCTTCATAAAGAAGATTGTCGATATGCAAGTAACATTCATTATGTAAAAGGTAGCAAACAGACACTAAAGGGTATTGTTTAAATTAACGTAATTAAATAGTGTTTTAAGACAGGGGTTTGCTTTGTAATTATGTCTGAACTTGAGGGTAGACGTAGTGGTCACATAACATGCATACCCCCGCGTCTTCATAGGAACGAACATATTTGAAATTCCAATGTTTTAATGCAGATGTCACATAGCTATAAATTTCGATAAATCTGGCCCGTATGCTTTTTTTAGCCGAATGGAAAAATCATCAGAATCAGTTTCCCTATTTTCTAAAGTACAGTCGTGAAAAAAGATACTTTTACTTTAAACATATTTTTTAATACTTTCAGATGTCATTATTAATGGCAAATCAACCGGAATATCGAGATATCTACATCGTTATGGCGAGGTAAGTTTGGAACAATCCCCAGCTCTTATTGATGTTTTTTATATGTCGAATGTATCGATATACACATAATGTATCTGGGTTAGGTCAAATAAGTGTAGACATTTTTCACTTTTACGTGCCTTTCTTTTTCAATGTCAACATATTTTATTGACAAACAAGACGTCAACAGGATTGGACATCAAGCGTCGTCTCCCTACAGCAACACCCAATGGAAAACATTTAGGTGAATGAAGGGGAAGTAACTCCTCCAAAGTAGACTGACTAATAATGATGTGTGAAGATAATATACATTTTATTTAAGAACTTAAAACTAACAAAGTTTACAAAATTGGTTTTACTCAATTTAAATATAATTACATTTTATTTTAATATACCATGAACACTCTTGTATAGTATATATTTGATCTAAAGATACAGGCAATAAGTGTATTGATCACATACTGACCCATTTTACTATGTCATACGATTTCAAAGTTGTAACAAAAACAAATATGTGAACGTATGACAGGAAATCTTTGCCGTAGTTTAGATATGTGAAGAGCAAATGATGAATTTTGTCGGTGAAAGCCGAAAAGTTCTAGGTATGGAGTCTTCGTTTATAGATCCAGTACCCACTTTTTCTGGCTACAAAAGTGATTCATAACATAAGTCTGGTGATGAATAATTCACCCTTGTGTTCACCTTTGTCTTTTAGGTCCGGAAGTGTTATAATAGATGGCGCTGTGGTGGCTTCTAATTCGGCCAACTTGACCCAATATGGCGAAATTATTCGGACAGCGGTCAGAAGCTCGCTTCTTGGTAATATTGAAGTGGATCCAAACTACCTGATGTTATCCCAAGAAGGTAGGTCTTGTAACATGCAAGTGGCACAGATTTACTTTAGTACATATTCAATTTTAAACACAGATGTGTGTCATCCCCTGAATCTGATGACTCTTTTAAAATGTTATATAAACAATCCCAGTGACACAGCCAAAATCTGTAACTGTGTATTGAATTTTTTTCCAACATGACTAAAAGCTTTGATAAATTCTGAAAAGAAAACGAACCCGTGATAAAATAGAAGGTTCTGAGCGAAAAAAATTAATGTAAAGGATTCGAACCCTTGACCCTCCTCGATCATTATTTAGTCACTCTAACCAACTGATCAACCTAGTCAAAGGTGGTACCCTGGCTCATTCGCGCTTCAGTTAATTCTTAAACGGAATTAAGGGGGACTACTGTATGCACGAAAAATACAGTGGAATTCTCTAGTGCTTTGCTGGGTTGTGGGACACGGTTAAACAGGCATCAGGTGCGATTTTAATTTACAGAGAACCCTTTTATTGTCACTTTCAACTGCATGGTCACAATAGGAAAAATATTGAAACCGATAATTATAATCGGAGACAATGCAATGTAATTATTTGATTTGGTGACGTCATAATCATTGCACCATAATTATCAGGTACTGCTATGGAATTTTCATGCGGAAATTAACATATCTTTCCATAAACGTAACTATGGGTGTTATATTTTGTATTATGTATTAGGTCGAATTGCCTTGAAAATTGGACAAATTATATTTCCTGCTTTATCGTTATTACTTCTTTGCTAATATATATTTTTAAATTAATACGTTTCCAACGAAACTTTGATCATTTGGATCCAGTGCCCATATTGGATCATTCTGTCGTTATTACTTATGACATCTATACTTAAATAAATTTATGTATTTAAGACATAAATACATCTATATATTTAATACATAAATATATGTAAATATTAAATACATACTATAACCAATATATTTTCTTCAACTTTATCATTTCATGTATTTACTTGCATATATACATATTCATAAGTACTATTTGTTGACAGTTGGATATATCAGTAGTGTGACAGTCACCGGCCCACAATACACCATACTAAGTGGCAGTGACGCAGAAGTACTGTGCGAAATAGAGGCTGTTGCCTTGCCAATGAGGTTGGATGTAAAATGGAAGCTGAATGGCATTGACGTATACCCTCTGGCCAATTCCCGCGTGCAGACGGAAATGAAATCCTACCCGGAAAATCCAGCCAGATTCACCAATACACTGTCATTCAACCCAATCATCTTTCAGGATTCAGGTTGGTGTATTTCGAGAAAGCTATATGGTGCAGTGTAATGTTTTGGCATACAGAACACATGACCAAATTTTCTAGGTGCAATCCAATGTGTGTTTTACGTTTATCTTGATCAATATTGGGGCTACAATTATGAAAGTACATTGCTTGCCTTTCTTCTCCTAATGTCTTCTCAAGTTTTAGTATTGCAAAATTCGTATGTTCATTTATATATTTATACGGGCGTTCTAGTAGAGTCACGTGATGCTTCATTTTGGAAGAATGTGACTGTAACTAAGCTTTCTTTTGTCACAGGTAAAGCCGAATGTTTTGTAAATGTTGGAGCACTACAGGCTAATTCCTCGGCAACACTGGTAGTTTTTGACGTTGATATTAGGCCTCGCTACGTTTCTGTGGAGCTAGGAAAACCCGTCAACATTACCTGTACTATCCTGGCCACAAACATTAACGGGAGTTTACCGGCAATCACGTGGTGCAAGAATGGCATTGAATTGCCGTTATCTTCAGGTTTGTTCGCTTGACATTTTCTCGGCGTAGGACGGCGGTGCCTGGGTCACGGGAGCCACCTGCTTTGTATATTGTCAACTAAGTGAAATGTTACATTACCAATTCCTATTATGACAACTTACGTGGTTCATTATTCTGATATTGGAATAGACATATGTGTCAATGGCGTTATATTTAAAAGAAGGAATAATAGTGATTGAAAATGCAAATATTCTGAATATGAAATCGATTGTTCGTAAAGTTCCTATTTGTGTTTTAAGCATTTGTTTTGTGATTGAAAGACTGCTTAATTTCAAATAAAGGGTACCAACAAATGAAACTATATTATTATCGATGTCTTTTTTGTAAACTATTCATTTAAGTTTTGAAAAGAAATATTTCATAAAAACCACATGATGCCAAGCATTTGACAGAATTGTGGTTGTTCGAAAATTAAAGAAACTAGAAAAAAAAATGAAAACATTTGTAAGCGTAAAACTGGAAAACTTTACATTGCAAATCTAAGAAATCTAGCATCAAAACGAGTGCCCAATGTGTGGGCCACAAAGCATATGAAAAACGTGACAGGGGAAGTTACTCTTAGCAAGAAAAACTGCTTCATGTCCTATAAAGAGTTGGGAATACACAAAGTAAAAACAACCTCTAAGTTGAACTCTTCTTGCGTTTAAACCTGATGCAGTGGTACCCTGAACCTTATTATGTAAATTTCCAGTTTGGTTGAGTTTTACAATGTGTGAACCTTTGTTTCTTGTGGACGCTTTTGACTACTGGCATATTGCGTCTCTAAGAAAAGAGCCTAAATATATTGCTTTAACATTTTCTTATTCTTCTCGGGATGACTTCACTCATTTTGATGATATAAATCCGTAAATGAAATAATTACGAAATAGATATTTCACTAGAGACATTTACAATTAGTTGGCATTAATATAATAAATTACGAATGTAAACTTTATTTCCAGATGTTACCTTTTCATCATCAAGTGATAATAGAACGCATATATTGACGATCGATTCCACCCAAGACTCTGTCACTACTTACGGTTGTGGGCTAGCTCGGGCCAATGCTGAAACACTTTGTCACGTTGACATGACGCTGTTTGTCTACAGACCAGGTAAACATATGCTTATTTGAATAATTGATTGATTGATTGATTGATTGACAAGTATTCTTATTGATAAACTCATGGAAAATTCAACAGGCCATACGATGTCAAAGGGTAGTCCTGGCAGTCAGTCTTTTATTATTTTCTAACGCCTCGATCTACATAAAAAGATATTGAGAAAACTCTTCTTTCTTACCAATTAACTTAAATTTCGTTTTGCAATAATAATTAATGTATAACAAATAACTTTAAAATAATAAAAAAAAATATTATTGATTATTGATTATAAAGTGTGAGCACAATGAGACCTACCATTGTGTATTAAATGTGTGTTTTTCGCTTTCATTTCATTGTGTAGCAAGTTCGAGTTTAGTGAACCAAATTGAGTTTGTTGGCGACGTCCAATAAACTCAATTTGCGACAGTATGATCACGATATCCCGCCGCCAATCAGTAGAATGCATTCCTAAGTAACGAATAACATACAAACAATTTCTTTTTTTGACCCTTCTTGACTTCTTTGGCTTTCTAGCTGACCAACCATGCGTGGAAAATAAGGATTCCAGCGGAATCATGTGGAACCAAACCTTCCCCGATGAAACTGCATACAGTTCATGTCCCACCGGGTATAAGGGTAAGTTAAACATTCCATTGAGTTTCTTCCGCATAAGTATTATTCAACGTTATAATAGTCGGAAATAATCTATTGTGATATCAGTCGCCGAGCAGATATCGGTTGATTTGCTTGAACTTTGACTGACCTTTGTTTACCTCATTTACATCATCTATTTTGATTGTTTGCTAACACATTACCAAGCTCTTAAACCAAGCATCATTCTTAGCATAGATACTCATGACAAATCTTGACTATGGCAGTCAATGAAAAGTCATAGTTGTTGTGTTGTTTTTTTTTTTTTTTTTTTTAGATATGGGTCCCAATAAGTAAAGGAAATACCCTCTTAGACGCCTAATATTTACTTATTTTTATTCCACAGGTGTTCTTTCAAGAGAATGTGTCCGAGATGGATACGTTGGGAAGTGGGAGAGTCCAGATTACTCCAGATGCGTCAAAGAACAGCTACAAAACATATCAAATAAAGTAAGTACCGTATACACCATTCATATCCTAGAAACAGGACGTTACATAAATATACCTCCACTTTATTTGCTCTGTATAAATGTAACTCGATAAATTTGCTTTAATCCCCGTGTTGGATCTGGCTTTGCTTCGCTGTCCAGGGAGTTTGTTTTATTAACATTCCTGTGTTAGTCCGGTCCGGTGTGCAGGTCCAATAACTAAAACACTCCTTTAGGTAAAATCCCATGGCAATGTCCGTAACTACCGTACGGAAATGGTCAAGTCAGTCAGGTGAGCTGCGCTAGTATTCGACCTTGACCCTTCAGCTAGTTCGTTTATATATTTTTTATTTTTGACAATAACTATGCAATTATTTTGTAACTGATATTGATCAAATATGTTGGCCCCGACGAAAGCGCATGGGTCATAATGGAAGAGAAAACAATGGAGTACCCGGAGAAAATATTCACGTAGTCCGGCAAGTGAGCCAAAAGCTTTTCAAGTCCGATCGGGGAATCGATGCCTCGGCAGTTTAACTGAAAGACAAGTGCGCTATCCACTTCGTCTCCCGACAACCTAGCAATCAAAACATCACTCCTGACCAAAATCAAAGGGGAAATAAGACGCTAGGTTTTCAGAATATGCAGCTTGGAATATTGCAAGTTCACATTATTTATTTACAGGTTGACCAGATACAGTCCGGTTTGGCTGTAATCCCTCTGGCGGATCTTCTCCACGAAATGTCCAATGCAACTGCTTCCATAGTTACGGACGACCAGCTTACAGTCGGTGACCTGGGGTCAAGCGTAGACATCATAGCCGGAATCGCCAACATTTCAGAGAAACAGCAGGCCAACATCAGTGCCACTGAAACAGAGGTATGTATATCTGAAATTAGCCGAAAATAAAATTATAGAGATCAAAAACGATGAATGATATTTCGAATATAGAATTTATTTATGTAACGTGTATCAGGTTTGAAAATCATTAAAATTTGGTTCCATTTACATCAATATGCTTGGAACTAGAATATGTTTCCAGATACAAGTTTTAGAAAGAACGGCACCTTGTCTTTTTCACAATAGTTATACATAGATATATAGCAACGTGATTAAACTCCACCAAACTTTTATGATAACATTTTTTCTAGATTTCGCTTGCCTCGATTTTCGAAACATTGAAACAAAAAAAGATATTATTTCATTAAGGTAAAGGGTTCTAACAAAATAAACGTTATCATAACCAATATGTCACTCTTGTAAACTTTTTGTTTAAGGCCATTTCAAAAGAAATATTCCATAATGCCATGCATTTGACAGAACTGTAGTTGTTTGAGATAAGAGTGTTTGGGAACAAAAATAGAAAGAGAAAACAAGAAAACTGCAGGAGTCGAACTAGGATCCGTTTACTTTACAAATCCTATATAGCCAATGTCGCCATACAGGAACTATGAGAACACAGCTTCAAAATGATTGTCCAATTTTTGGGCAACACAGCTTCGCGATAAAACCTGCAACAGAGGCACATTTACCTTAATTTCGGTATATTACAAGTACATCTCATTGTTCGATCATTTGACTGGTGACATACAACAGTGTGAACAGCCGTCCGAAAATAGCACAACTAACACATACAGCGTGACTAAATACAACATAATATCACAGATAACAAAAAAATATGTACGTATTACAACATATGAAATCGACTTGTAACAACATGTGTGTTTTCACTGCATGTTGTTTACATTAGTTTAAACTGTATTTATTTCTGGTAATGTACAATACATTATATTTTCAATATATAATCAACAACGATTCGGAAACAAGTACTAAGTACTTATACGATGTCCGTTTCGTTACGTTAGATATACGATACTGACAGCAGATATAGTAATCATTAAATCATATTGAAATAATTAAG
>JAUMHH010010013.1:0-47001 GCA_032359455.1 Chlamys rubida
CGAACATAAATCATTTATCAATTACAACTCAACACTGAAATAGAATATCGCTGACCGCAGCATACGCTTTCGAATAACAATAAATACTTTGGTATATTTTATTCATGGAAATGGAATATTCGGGAACTAATTTATGTTTGTACATTTGAAAAAAACGAGATATAGATTAGAAACGAACCTAAAATATGAAAACATAGCATTTAGCTTTAACTACAAATATCACTGTGGGAATAATATTTATATAGTGTGAGCTGATCACTTGTACTGGTCAATGGGGAAACAATGCTTAACAAGTTACAAGCTTCGAAGTGTATTGCTAATGGATAAAAGAAACTGCATAACGTTTATGTACGTAGTAATATACATGTCCTGATATGGATATGTTCCTTTGTTCATCCGACGTATAAGCAGTTCGCCTGACACCAGTGTTCACCATACAGTGGTCTTCTTCAATAGAACAGGCCGTTCTCAACTACACCACATACATATTTATTTTAGTAGTGCTCCCTGCAATACTCATTATTTCCCTGTAATAAAAAGATATCCAAGATTGTACATGACTGTGGTACAGGTATCCCTCCTCATTTTAATGAATATTAAAAAGTAACCCGGAATATCCAAACGGGTGTCAGGACCCCGAGTTAGAGCAGTCCAGGTCATTGTGGTTCAGCAACGTTAAAGACCAGTGTCATAGACACCTGTAGTTTATCGTGTGTCCCGCCCTGTACAAGGGTATCTAAGGCATCAGGGCACCATTTAACACATATATCTAAACGTTGGAATTGTTCTGTGTCGATTTATTTAGCCAACCTAAGAGTCAGTATCCTCTTAAATTAGGGAATTCTTTTCACAACTTTTAATGTTAAAATAGTTTATGTCTTTAGAACCTTCATTTGAATAAATGAGCGATTTGATGTCGTGTTAGTTGCTGATTGACATTCACAGAACTTCTTATAGTGAACAGTCGTCTTTGTTGCATTTAATTCCATTAGAATAATTAACGTACTATACTAAGGCTTGTTTGGAATTCGTATGTGATCTTATGAGTTCTATATCATTCATTTTCACGTATTCATAAGTTTCCATTTCAAATACAACACCACAGGTTGTATGAACCGATAGAATCTTGATCACGTTGCAAAATATAAAAAAATAACATGTTTCCATACATGTTTACTTCGGGAATTTTATCCTATTTTCCGTATTAGGTGGTCTCGAATAAATTATGAAAATATTTGTTAGGAAGTCTGTCAACTACTGTCAAAATACTTTGATAGTTTATATATTTCAGAATTGTGTATTTCTGCTGGCTACATTCTAAACGAGATCTGAAAATGATTCTTAAATTGGTAGACGTACAGATAGCAGTAGAACACTATGCTATACAGCTAGCCATCTAGCTGGTTTATTAGGGGATGGAGTCTCTCAGTAAGGGTTACATTCTGTTATGTAATCTGAACCTTGTACTTCGTGCTAGCTAGGGGATGGTGTCTCCCCAAGGAGCTAACATTACACATTTTAACGTTGTACTTCGTGCTAGCTAGGGGATGGTGTCTCCCAAAGGAGCTACAATTACACATTTAACCGTGTGCGGCGTGCTAGCTAGGTGATTGTGTCTACCCCAAAAACTTACACTACACATCTGAACCTTGTACTTCGTGCTAGCTAGGGGATGGTTTCTCCCCAAGGAGCTTAAACTACACATCTGAACCTTGTACTTCGTGCTAGCTAGGGGATGGTGTCTCCCAAAGGAGCTAACATTACACATTTTAAATGTGTGTGGCGAGCTAGCTAGGGGATGGTGTCTCCCAAAAAGGAATTACAATTACACAATTTAACCGTGTGCGGCGTGCTAGCTAGGTGATTGTGTCTACCCCAAAAGCTTACACTACACATCTGAACCTTGTACTTCGTGCTAGCTAGGGGATGGTGTCTCCCAAAGGAGCTAACATTACCCATTTTAACCGTGTGCGGCGTGCTAGCTAGGTGACTGTGTCTACCCGAGAAGCTTGCATTATATATCCAAACCGTGTACAGTGTGCTACAATGTAGCTAGAGAAAGGTGTATCCCCTGGAAGGATCTAAATATGACTGCGGTGACCCTGATCATGCGCATGTGATATGATACGTCCGCTGTGTTTGAGAGAACGACTTACCTCTAAGTATGGTCATAATGACTTGTGTTATATATAATTCATATATCGTTTCATAAAATCAGAGATAAAACAAAGTATATCAAAAGATGTTTATAAGATGAACAGACTGATATGGAAATGAAGAGGGGAATTTGGAGTGTTTGTGATGTAGATGCAAACGCTTCTGACAAATTTAGCAGTAAAGCATATGTGTTATAATAGATACAGTATCCAGCTGATTTTTATAATGACTCAGCGCTTTTCTCCATCGTGTCAAATAGTTTACATTATCCTTTCTACTATCAATTTGAAAATGCAGTTGGTTAAATATGAACGTGTAAAGGACTTGTAAGAAATTAGTTTAACATGTTTGAGCGATATTAAAAGTCACTCGACCTCGATGATCGGGTACACAAGGATGATTAATTAACATGTCCATGTTATCTTGTCATGTCATCGTCTACATTACATCTGTAATTGAGTAAGTTTTCAGGTTTTGGACCCCCGATGTTATTATTGATATGTGTTTAATTCACCTGTAAGTGCTAAAATGTTTTTCAACCTTGGAAAGCTCACAGGAGGTAAGTTAGTCGACCAGATATCTTTCCATCTCGAACCTAAACGTGCTAACGTGACGTAGTATCTCCTAAAGCTAGGTCGCAGTTGCCTTGATGGGGATCCCTTTGCGATTAATTTGTTCTGCCATCGTTTTAAAGTTTATGCATGCACTATTTGGTGCATTTTGAATCAACTTGCAAATTGATTCTCATATCTTCGTCGTAGTAAAGACTGTTTGAGAAAAGAACAGCTTCTGTTTATTATCATGCACTATTTAGAAAAAATAAATATAAATTTTCGGTTAATTTTTTTTGATACACTATGCAAACAATATTTTCCTCTGAATCATACAGGGACCATATTTCTTTAAAGCATTCTTAGCTTCATGACATGTTAACGTAAACATATACGGTATGGATTAACAAAAAAGATTACAAAAGAATATCCTACCGAAAAGCAGATAGAAAATTCATGATAATTGTCTTACAAACTGTGTATCATTATATTTCTCAAAAAAAATAATAATTTGACCATTTGAACAACCGGAAACTGCTGAAATGCAAATCTTTATTGCGTCTTTGTTTATAGTCATGTAATTGTATTGCTTGTAGTAGTGGTATTGTTATTAGATTTCTACACATCGCCGGTATTACAATGAATGTGTTATTTCTGCAATTACCTACTATTTACATTTCTTTTGTTCAGTCCTAAGATTAACCTACCGACCTAAATGGTTGTTATAATCCTATAACACCGAGACCTATTGCACGTGAATGTTTTCTAACTGGACACTGACCGGGTGTTCCGTCAAACTGTGAGTGATCGGGGACCAATCATGATTTGACGTCTGACAGAACTAGTAACCATAGAACGCACTACTTGTTCCTGCAAAAATGGCTGTTGCGACAATTTGTAAATTATTTCATTCAAAACAAAAGAAACGACCAGATGATGTTGTTTTTGCTGATTTGAACGTTAAAAAAGGGATTAAAATGCATCTTTTTATCATTTATTTGCAACACGGTTGTATTTAACTCAATTCCTTTCAAACATATGTATTACCGCGCATATTTGAGCGGACCTGTGTTGCCTTATATCATAAGATGCAATTCAATGCCTATATTCACGTGCTAATGTATACAACGGAACGGGTTCATGGTGTCTCCCCTTTGTTTTTGTATTCTAAATTCCAGTTGATGCATTCATATCAGTATTTGGGTCGGATTGTATCTTGTTTGTGTTGACGCTGTGGTATTTTTCTATTGTACTTTATACAAATAAACTAGAAATAAGATAAGATAAGGCATCTTTGAAAAATTGCACAGCTTTTCCACTTCGTTATTACACCTTAGTATGGTCAATATCAAACGAATCCTAGGCCATTTGATCGTGTACCTGGGTTCATGTAATCTACGAAGACGCGGCTTTCTGAGGCTATACACCCTTTCAACTTTGTTAAAAATAAGAGATTCATCTTGTACTTTGTAAAAGGTCACGGTAGAAATACAACCGCGGTGACCTTGTTGATAACTTCTATACATATTTTTCCTCATGGTTAGACCTCACTTTACGAGACTTACAAGGCCGAGTGGTTTGATGTCTTCGTAATAAAGGATATTGTAATTCCCCAGGTATACAATATACACAACAAAGTCGTTAGACCACGGGTATAAACATTCTGCTGTATCATTCTACTACGCCAGTAATGTAACGCCAATGTAAACAGCATCATATATAGCCTGTAATGTATGCTAATTTAGATGATACCGTTTTACGCCTATCTGTACGATTTCAATTGATTCGACCCTAACATTTAAAGCGATTGTACCGGCGTACATAGTCATGAAATAAAAAGTAATGTGTTCGTATAACGTAAAAAATATGGTATATGTTCATTTTTTTAACATTGTTGGCTCTTAGAGAGAAGTTTTCTGGTCAAAGTCCTAAACTTATTTACAAATACATTTACACGCAAACATTTTTATAAACAATTGTTCAAATTTGATATTTCGTCAGGCCGATTATGCTATTCGTTGACTGATGTCACTCGTAATTTGCCAGGTGGACATTAACACCTATGTGTATTTAAACGATTATTCATTCTATACTTTGGCTCAGTTGTTATTTGCTGATGTGAGTTTTAATATTAGTTAATAAGTGTAAGCAACCTTTAACTGCCCTAGTTGATTTTAGTGGCTGATGACAGTTCCCACTTTAAGATATACTTAGACATAGTTGATGATATAATTCTAACGATTCTGTATGTGGTATTGCGCATTTAGCATGCTTATAATTTGTTTAGAAATTGTTTTTTTTTCTGTCCATTTCATCAGTTGTCAGATCACCGTAATTTCTAAAGTACATGTAAGAGACGAAGTACCGCTGATTATTTCTACTTCATTACTAGATACGGTGCCTTGGAGTTGCTCTCTCTGGTTTTGCACGTCAAGACTTGAAGTGGTATAGGATGTACGGTGCGCCTTTACGTGTACAAAGTCTGTGTAAGTTATGAGATGTACGGTGCGCCTTTAAGTGTACAAAGTCTGTGTAAGTTATGAGATGTACGGGGATCCTCTAAGTGTACAATGTCTGTGTGATTAAGGAGATGTTCAGGGATCCTTTAAGTGTACAATGTCTGTGTAAGTCATGAGATGTACGGGGATCCTTAAAGTGTACAAAGTCTGTGTAAGTCATGAGATGTTCAGGGATCCTTAAAGTGTACAAAGTCTGTGTAAGTCATGAGGTGTACGGGGATCCTTTAAGTGTACAATGTCTGTGTGAGTAAGGGGATGTTCAGGGATCCTTAAAGTGTACAATGTCTGTGTAAGTCATGAGGTGTACGGGGATCCTTTAAGTGTACAAAGTCTGTGTAAGTCATGAGATGTACGGGGATCCTTTAAGTGTACAAAGTCTGTGTAAGTCATGAGATGTTGTTTGGACGATTTCAGTGTGCGTTAGGAGATGTATGGTGCACTTTTAAGTGGAGGACTGCAGTGTAAGTTCAGTGTAAATTATGTACGCACGGTGCGCCTTTTTGTGGACGATTTCAGTGTAAGTTATGAGATGTCTTTAATTGGAATATTTCGATGTATAGGTTATGATATGTTTGGTGTGCCTTTATGAGGGCGATTTCATTCTACGTTAGGAAATGCACAGTGCGCCTTTAAGTGGACGATTTAAGTGTAAGTTATGAGATGTACGGTGCGCCTTTAAGTGGACGATTTAAGTGTAAGTTATGAGATGTACGGTGCGCCTTTAAGTGGACGATATAGCTGTTATTTATAAAACGGACGGAGTGCCTTTAAATAGTTGCCTGTCCGATACTATAATAACACGGTACGCTACCACACTTCAGAAACCGCAACAATTTCCGGACTTGTACATGTACAGACAACCGCTCATTACCATAACAGACGTGTTAGGTTTATCACAAAAATGTATGTTTTTTTACCGTATTTTGTCAGCAAATTTACATTAGTGTGTTTTATTACGTGAACTCTGTCTGTACAGAGCAACGCACTTGTTGATCTGAAAACATCTGGGGAAATGCTTTATAACTTATCCTTAAATTAAGATACATTTTACTTGTTTAATTCCATATTCGGTATTTAAAAATATACACTATAAAACATTACAAAACATCACTGCGATCTGTTATTATCAGTACCATTTTCTTATATAAATATAAATTATTCAAATAATTTTTCTTTTCTTTTTTTTTTTACATCTGATCTGTGTTAATTTCTGTTTTAATGATAGAGTATTTTTTGGATAAAAAATAATATAAATGTGTTTTTTAAACCATAAGTAACATTACAAGCGTCACAATGTTGGATATTTGAAATAAATACTCTTCCTCTCATTGTGACAGTTTGTTTCAGTACTACAATATACCACACACATACTACACATATATTGATAAAAAAACACAGAATGTCGTAAATTAGCCCGAGTTTCCTCTGGCCCTAACACCAGACTTCGACATTTTGACATGTTACGGCCAGAGGGAACTCGGACTAGTCGTACATTAACACACCGCACGTTATTACTCTAAAAACAAATATAACTTTTGTTGTTTGTTTTGTCATTTAATTTCGAAAACATGTCTTGCCCTTGACTTCAAAGGAATTTTATTGTGGGGGAAAAACATATCTTAAATGAGTGTGACACAGTCTTGTCGAGTTGATGAAACACCAATTTGTCCGAAAGATGTACGTCGTTTACGTGTATGACGTAAATTAAAATGTAAATAATATTTATTTTAAAATTAGGTGTGTTATCAAAGGTTTATGTTTCTTATAATTCGGAAGTACGTTACACGACTGTAAACTGTGAAGATAAGGATACAGGTTATTTATCGGTGTGATGTAATGATAATGTGGGCCGTCTAGGCGGATATGTCGACCGGACCTACACTTCCAGAAGCCTGTTATCAACGATGAGTCATCTCATGTCTTCATAGATAACATCGATTTCTTACTTTTATAGACATCATTTTAAAGTAATAAAATATAGCAACAAATACAACATATAACGCACTCAAATGTATTCAATGAAATACAAAATATAGGTACGAAAGGCTTATACGTTTGTATACAAATAGGCTTTAATGAATATCAAAATTTATACTGAAACAAACACGACATTTCCAGCTTTTATCACATAACTGTGATTGGCTTATATCTGTTTCCCTTTAATCAAGGACGATAACTGGATTGTGTTAAGTTGTTGATTTGGTTGTTACAACACCACATAAAACACAGTTATGATTAAACATGCAATAGTATTCTGATTAAATTACAAACTCTACATAGAAATGACAAGAAGTATAACGCGAAATAAACAATCCTTATAAGGCATTGGTCAAGCTCTAAGTACTAAACATTAAACCGTAAGTCTAGTATGTCAACTAGTTATTACTCATCAAAGTGGCTTAGTGCGTGTAGACCTAATTCTACCACGTTTGCGATGTAGTGACACTTTTCATTGATTAATAACCAGGTATTATTAGGCGATAGACTATGCGCGTGCAAGCAGACCAACGCTCTTCTTAACACATCCCCCGCAAAATGAAAATAAGCGAGCCGTGGGACTGGTTTCATGCGTCTAATGAGAACACTAAAGGTTTCTAAATCTACTTTAAACCTGTCAAGCTTACTGTCAGAATGTTCCGCCTAACTTTCTCCGAAAGAGGCTTGAGATAGTATTTGTAAATCTGTCAAATACTGATTTCATATGTTGACGAGCGATGTCGATAGATTAATTGAAATAAAGCATGACGTCAGTGTTTATTGTAGATGGCGACAAAAGAATCCGTCTCACAAATAACCAGGTTAATTAACAAAACAAGAAATCTGTCCACAGGGTAAAAAGTGCAAAAAATTAAACACGCAGAAACAAAGACACATATGTATCACGTGACAAATTACAAGCGCGCGCATCAGAACAACCAAATTAAAATAATCAGATCATCTTGGTCACCTTGCCTATCACATGTGTATGGACACTGAAGTAGACACGGAAAGACTTTCATTGCATTTAACTTAGATAGGTAGAATAGATATAATCAACAAACTCATGATTTGAACATTTTGGAAAAATAATTAACTTCGCCGCTAGGAATTCGTTAATTATTTTGTCCAACATTTTCTCACCGTCGTTATATATTCCACTATAATACACGTACATATATGTAGGCTGACTATTTCTTTAAGATACATTTTGTGGTCATTTGATTATTTCAAATGCTAAAGAAACTTTTTTTTATTACAGCAATACCTTTCCATGTTTAGGAATGTGGTGGGCTATTTATGTTGTTGTGCTAACTATTTCTTGGGAATTATTTTCAATTCAATTCCATGTTGGCAAATTTTTATTAAATTAGCATGTATCATAAAAAAGGCAGGCAGATTGTACTTGCTCTAAATATTTAAACTAAATACAGTGTGATTAATAGTAGATCTAATTCACTTTTATCAAAAAACAAATATGCTGCATCTTGCATTTGAAAACTATGTTCTGTTAAAGGTACTGTTCCTAAAAGGTTAGCTTTACATCTTACCCCAAGCACAGCTGTTATTAGTTAATGATGTTTGATACATTTTACAGTAACGTTAACAAATATATATATCTGAACCAATATGGATAGCTGACAGATTATAAAAATACATATAATACAAAATAAATCTTTCAAAATCTCTCCCTTAATATTCTCCTTTTCTTACAAATGATATACATGTAAGATACAAAATGTTCCTATCTATATAAAACATAACGTTATACATTGTCGTTTGAAAAAAGATCACCTTTATAAATTAAATACATCTTTTCTGACAATCAGAACCAGTATCAATTAATCTATAACAGTTACCAGATATGCAGATACAGTAAAAGTAAGCATACACTGTGTAAGAGGGACTCGGATAAAATACTACAAAATACTGATTAAATACACCAGCGTATCTGATGTTACGTATATATGCCGATATTGGGCAAGGATTCATGATTTGATGTTGGGGACCAGGCGTTGACCAGTTACTCCTGACTTGGTATCGGGGGTGAGATTTATAGAGTTACTGGCTAGATGTCAATGCTTGCTCAGTTTCTAACTCCTTCTTCTTACGAATTAAGTTATCACATTTTCGTTAGTTCAAACAGTTTTCAATTTTAATGAAATCGAAAAGAGTGTGCTAGCAGAAGCCAATAGCACGTCACGTACATTGTTAACGTGACGTCATATAAATGATGTCATATTAAGTACGACATAAAAAGTACGTGATACAATACTTGTTTCTCTTATATCCAGTCATTCACATTTCCAGTGCATCACAATCCATACTAGGTATCAATAGAGGAACAAAGGGGAGTAACTCTGGTGGTAAATAATACTCATTCATATGTAATGGGTTGTGAATAGGTCATTCATCCCCAAATATCTGAAGGGTTTTGCTTCAATTTATTATCCCCTCGTTAGGAATTCCCTATCTTCCAACATTACTTATAAAAGAATCCGATAATCCTACGCTCCTAGCTTGTATTGCATTCCTCAAAGCTTTGTAAAGTTTTCCAGTGAGGGAAAACTTGTTGTTGAGGCATTCAGACCCAGTGTGAGTTTCGACGGTGATTTTTCTGGTCTGCGAACAAAGAAAACGGTAAAGGGTTAGTATTAATGCATGTAAAATTAAAACTGAGCGTTAAAGATTTCTTATTTCAACCGTTACTTCAATTATACTGAAAGTCTCCTTTGCATTAAGTAATGAAGATGATGACTCTTGAATTAAGCATTACATGAAATAATTCAAAAGATGATATAACGTAGGTCAGCATTTGGATTTTCTACATAAATATACATACTTTCCGAAATTTTTAGCATCTTCGATAGTTTCCGGGAGTTTTCGTTCGAGTGTTTCTGGTAAAAGGAGTGCCAACAAGCCTGCTGCGACTGATGCCACACCGAAGATCACCAATGGGAGAGCTAGTCCAAAATTACCGCCAACCAATTGTCCCTGTATTGAAAGTGTAACGATTCATTAAATTATCATTTATGTTCAGGTGATACAAGTGTCACGTTAGTAGGTTAGCAATAATCATAGAAAAAAGTCATAGTTGGGAAGAATTATATAAAAAGCATCTATTTTAATATTATTTAATTAACAGAAACTGCTAATTTGTATTGAGATAAATGTCTCATAATTGTCTGTTTAAGGCGTCACAGGTTATTAATCGGTTTTATTTTGTTGTGCCCTTGGCATCATACCGATTGTGCTACGTAGGGAGCCGCCATCCCTCCGAAGCGTGCCACACAGGAACTTGCTCCCATGCCGCCATTTCGGACTATGGTAGGGTACAGCTCGAGAGAGAACACATATATCACCCCAAAGGCAGCCGCAGCTCCGAACTTTCCAATCATCGACAAGGTCAAGGTCAACGGCATCAGATCTTGAATAGCAAATGTTGTCATAAAACGTTTCATTTGAAATATATTGAACCATCGATAGTGAATATGAAGGTAAGCGGTAATGGAGAGGAATCTGTAGTACCCTTTATTCAAATTCAGGCGGTAATTTACCATCGACTGGGTCATAATGTGTTTTGATACTTAAAGACAGCGCTTCATCAATGTATTTGAAAGTGAAATTGACAAGGTTTGTGTTTCCAGTCCTGACAAGCTTTTCAATAATTAAGGCCTCATATGAAAACAAAACGCATTGTAGAGAGAAAAGGAAATACAACTGTAAATCTGACATTTTAAACTGTCTTTATATTCCCTCATAATTTTAATACCAGCCGATAGGTCCTGTTCTGGTGTACAACGTAATGTGTGTTAAAATGGTACACTGCCTCAAAGACATGAAAGGGAATGCTAATTCAAAATCCTGTGAGCTATTGGTATGTCTATATAATTTCAATTGATATAAGTCATAGTCTGAACTCTTTGTAATGTTTATGATTGTTACTTTAATTTGATCGTTCCGGACTGCAATACGCAATTCCTTATGCATACCATCGCCTCCAAGAAGAACCGGAAATATGGTGCACAGACATGCAATTCCGGCGGTAAGCATGCACGCGCATTGAAGCTTTTGCCGGCCCCAGCGGTCGAGCAAGGCTATTGTAGCAGCACCGGCGGGAAATTCAACCAGTGCCATGAGAAAGAATCCGAAGAAGAAACTGTCGCTGAGTTTACCAGCATGCATCGTTACTCCATAATAGACCATGCTGACAACGATCCTATAGAAACAAAAATAAAGCATTGCACATATTTAAAAAAAGGTCTTGGTGAGTGAATGTGATATGAGATATGTATTAATATTTTGTTTTCAGCGATTTAGAGTCGAGGCACCGGTCATTTGCACGTTTTGCTTGACAACAGACGTTTTCGAAAACTCGCAAAATAAGTTTTCAATTCCTGTTTGTGTTCAAAACAAACTTAAGTTAGTCTTTTGTATTAATACTTGTTTTCTATCACATTCTATTACATACAATGTAAAGCAGGTCCTAATCTTGTATACAGGGTCATTTTCTCGGCAATGGTATATCGCGATTTACTGCCAACATTGGAAGATGAGTAACGCTCCAGGCTTAACATTTAACTACAGGCAGACAATTTACAATTGCGCAAATTGCTTTTCTTATATAAACACCTTAATAATACGAACTCAAAAAAACTAAACTATATAGCATCGTACATTAACGTTAAAACTTACAAAAACAGTATAATTTACTGTAACATTATTCCACATACAAAACAGTATATTTTACATTTCAGCGTACAAAACCGTGTACTCTACAACAACAATACACTCTAAAAACTGAACAAAACAGTAGACTGTACAGTTGGTTATTTTACGAACAAACAATATGTCGTACTGTTACACAATTCCAAAATTGATATAACATTGTGACAGTTACTTAATTTAAAATGATTTCAAAACTTACCAATTAAAAAACAATATCATGGTCCTGAAGAATAAGACCTTACTCGTGAAGAGGTGCCAGAGTTGTCCCCCTTCGGGCGCGTCTAGTGTTTTCTCGTCCACAAAACGTTCAGTGGTTTCCACTTTATTGACTTTGGCTATTCGTTGCAAGATTTCTTCAGCCTCGTCATAGCGGCCCTGACTTATCAGCCAGCGTGGGGACTCGGGTATAAACCTATACATATTAAATATATATCTGGCCTTAATATTGGTTACTTCAGATACAATGGTGAAAACAATACAAAGACAAAACCAGAAGGAAACACAACCGCAAGAAATGGAGAGACGTCAAAACAAAAGAAAAAAATCACAATTGTCTGCCAATAAAACGGAAACGAAAGTAGGAAAGGATGTTCCTTCATTATTATGAAAGTTACGAATATCGGTCAAGTGAATTTAATCTCAACTAGACCGTCAAAAACTAAATCATAGGCGCAGAGTTTCCTGTTTCCTATAGTACTGATCATGTGTACAAAATTGCATAAAAAGCTGTTGAGATGGTAAGCAGTGATGCGTCTAATAACACTCTGTCCACAGACAGCCTCATTCCAGTACAACTCTTCGTTGCTAGGGATACGATATTGAAAACATTGTTATACAATTATCATGAGCATATGTTTAAAATATACACATTGTCGGTAAAATATAAAGTATATAACAGAATGATTTACTTATAAAAATACATCATAAAAAAGCAATAAGTTATCTCGGAGTAAAATTCATCTCCTTTAAAACATACTGAAGAGGAAATAAAACAAATTGAATCAAAATGTACCTACCACCAATAAAGCATGTAGAAAGAACAGGGAATGGCCACCGCTAGCTGGATCCACTTCCAGTGTCGGAGGAGGTAGCCCACCCCGGCCAGGTACACTAACCCAATAGCAAAGAATATGTGGATCACGATCCCCGCCCATATCCTCTTGTTTGGCCCCACCAACTCCAGACCTACAGGTGAGCACAGATTAACGTAAAATAAGATATGAACTAATTATAAATAATGACTGCTCCCTTAGCTGTGCTTCCTACTTATGTCAGTAGCCTGTCTATAAAGATCTTGTCCGTTACAACCAGTTTTTCAACATAATTGTGTCAGTGTTCATAGATAGTGTGATGACACTGATATCGATTCTTTGTTAAATCATCTATCACACCAAGTAATAACATGGTATACACATGTATTGAGAAGAACTATTTATTATCACATTAGTACATATACTTGTTTCATAATCATCACAATCAAATATGTTTTGTAATATTACATGTTAAATTAAATGAAATGAAATGCATAAAATATGGTTAAAAAAATAACTGTGATGGTTATATAATGTAAAAACATAAAACAGCTTTTTATCCAATAATTTTCCGTTTGAAGATATACGCTGTTTTGCTATCCCTGATGAATTAACGTTATCTAAATTAATGTATGAGCGCGTACCGTGGACACAACAGACCATGAAGAGACCATGTATGGACGCTCCTACAATAAACTCGAGCACGAGGAAGCTGTAGAACTCGGGTGCGAAGGCGGCGCTGACAGAGGACGCCACCAGCACGACGGAGGTGATGGCGAACGTTTTCTTCCGGCCAATACTGTGGGAAACCATACAAAAATTTCAGGAAAA
Organism: Chlamys rubida; assembly: GCA_032359455.1. NCBI lineage: Eukaryota > Metazoa > Mollusca > Bivalvia > Pectinida > Pectinidae > Chlamys > Chlamys rubida. Next base: position 13,795 of record JAUMHH010010013.1, read on the forward strand.
GTGTTACATTTTATTGTATCTGTTAATGTTTCTCACAGGGACCAACAAATTGCTGGGCAAGACAGAATGTATGTTCACAAAATATCTCATCAACTTATATAAAAAATCATTGAAGTAGGTACAATTTTTATATAAAAATCTGCTTAGACCTCAAATAGTTGGAACAACACAACACGCCAGTATGCGGATGTGGTCTTTATTTCAAACGACATAAACATATACAGCCTATTATTCATTTGAAGTGAGGACCATGTGGTAGATTAGCCTTTGGCTAAACATGTCATCCTCGTTAAATAAAGTTTATTATTTTTATTATATGCGAAAAGCATGTTACACGAGTTAAATGGCAGATGAAATTATGTAATATTGTTCACATGGAAAATACGTGGTTATAATAGGAGTGGCGTCAACAAATATATGGCTCCAGATTGTCCTTGATATGTTTTTTATTATTTTCCGAACATGAATGAACACTATATGAATGAAAAGATGTAATTTAAAGTAACGTAAATATAAAAATTAGGAACGGATGGATAATACGGGAAGTATACACTTGAATGTCGCAATGACAGCTTTCTGATAACTTACTAATCCGACAGCATACCAAAGCCCAGGTCGCCTGCCAGTACCCCGACGTAGAACAACATTTGACTGTGAGAGGTCTTCAGCGAGTCGCTACACAGTAGGCCATGCTACGGGGAAAGGGAAAAGCCTTCTACTTAAACATTCTTTTATAATAACTTGCTTGAAATTACGAGAGAGATAAACATACAGAGAGGGGAAGGAAGGAAGAAAAGAAGGAGAGAAAGAGGGGTAGGGATCGCGTTTGAGTGAAATAGAGAGCGCGGGCACCCCATAGAGACGCAGGAGACAGACAAAACTGAGAGGGATATGAAGAGAGAAAAAAGGGGAGGAAGACAAAGATTCAGATAACATATGCTATTTATCATGGAGAGTGTATTATGAATTGTTATTTTAATGGAAATATCTTAACGAATTGCAAAACACGTGTTCAATATATATGTTAATTGTTTATTGTGGTTGAGTTATGACGAGGTCGAGTGACATGTAGAAATACGATCATGCTATGAATAAAAATGAGCACAAGACACTGTTCCTAATACTGGCATGACATTCACGTGAAGGTCGATTACTAGGTCTACTGTTGTTTGTGCATGTCTTGTTTACAATAACAAACAGAAAGTATTATCTCGTTTAAATAATTCACCTCGTAGACAGTTTTGAGTTATAAGGGGTTTAAAGACATCTTTCCACTTTTACTGTATTTTACAAATGTTTAGACACACGTCAGAATTGAATTTCCATTCTTCATACCTTCAGCAGCACAACTGATACGTCCTAAACCGACGAAATTACTAATTGGTGACATAAAGTTTTACTTGATTTGGCTTCTACATAGTCTTACTTAATTATTTAAATCCTTCCTTCCTTACTTCGGGCTTCCAGGGAATATCAATATGTATTATACTCGTGTTGGTAGGTCAAATTATATTGCTTCCAAAATCTTACACGTTCATCGTTAAAACTCTTAAAGTTGGGTTGTTTTTTTCAAGGCGAGACCAATAAGCTATTAATATAATTAAAATTTGCTGCTGTTACATCCTACAAGGATAGTGATTATGCAACGTAGCAGGCAAAAATAATTATCAACACACCAACATCATTATCTCCCACATTTCTATCACAGATTTTACCTTATGTCACAATTACTGAAGTTTTTTGTTTGTCCTTTTATACCATTTGAAAGTCATTCTATTCTAATTTCCTTTCGTTTTATGATAGCATAGTATCCTATAGTACATCTGACTTAATCATTTAATAAAACAAGTGCATATCATAAATATAATTCAATTCTTTACTTTGGATAACAAAAACCGTTAGATTGTATCATTACGTCATCTTTCGAACCATTCTTTGCATTATGTCCAGACGTTGCCAGGTCGTCTTGGTATAAACCGGAAGCTGTCGGACATGACAAGGATTTGTAGCGTAGCAGCAAGAAATTGGGTTGTTTTCCTCGCAAAACGAAAATTTCGTATGACGACGGTTCAGTAGACAATACAAAATATTCTCAATCAAACAATAGCTAACTATATAGCCAACATGTTGTATAATACCTCATCACTAACACAACATCCTGGATTGGATTGTCATATTATTTTAAATAGAAGGTCGATTCACTTAGCTTTTTATACCATCGGTTATACTTGTTTCTGTTCCAATATAATAATATACATGTATTTTTATGTAATAATTATTGACCTGGTTTACAGAGGAGACATGACCATTTGTTTATCCACAGCTCAGCGTGTTACCTTTCACCCATTGTATCACCCATGGCCGAATGACACTCGTCTGGTGACCAGAGATTCACGTCTCCTACAAAAAACATTCATTATTCATTTATAAAGATTACCTGTGTTGCAAACGTTTCGTCGAACTCCGTCTTGTCATGTACCCATTGGTTACAAGTGGCCTTAGAAGCCAGGGCCTTGTCCGACGCCGCTAGGTCAGAGTAGTTGACAGGGGCTGGGTATGAGTAGGTGTTGCACATGTCGTATTTTTGTGAATTGTCGTCCCCGGGGAGGGGGATGGTGACGTTAACAAGCGCACGGTGGAAATCATTCTGTATTGCATACGTGTCGTTTGGATAGCCGGCGATCTTACACCTGTTTAGTCAGAAAACAAAATATTTTAATCTTTTCTACAAATATCACTTATATAAACTTATCAACAATTATGATATGAGTTATAAAACCTTAAAATGATATATTCTGTTCATATTATGTTAGTGTGCATGGGGGTCTTAATGTGGGAAGAAACCATAGTAACCGGAGAAAAACCACACGGTATATCACAAATCAGACATCTGTTCACTGATCAGAAGTCATCGTCTCCAATATTGCTGAAATTCCAATTGATATTTTTCAATGACAATGAAAAAAATGGGAAGAAAATCAGTAAGTCAAAATAAAAACAATATCGGATCCCAAGGTCATCATTAAAAGACAATATCACCAAATGAAGAGACACCAAACCATGTCAAAGATCTTATCAACATCTGCAAAAACAGGTGAAACCTTGAGTCTGAAAAAATGGCATGAAATATGACGCCCATCGTAATATATTTCATAAGTCTGGGAAAGGGTGCCGCTAATAACCAAGGACCTTAGGCATAGTGAACATTGAACAGGTGGTAGACACAGCAGTTTCTCAGATGGAAACCAGGTCATGATGATGATGATAGTACACTTTCTGCCTCGGTGTTTTACATTAACATTTGTAATGCTGTGGATGTTCTGAAATACTAGTTACCTGACGTACATACTGTTACACATGAAAGTTTAAGACATGTTCATACATCACCTATCTAACATAACAGTTCATGCATTACTTCACGAAATATCCTTTTGTAATGATGGGATATGTTTTAGTTCATATTTGTATAGAGATTATAAATAAATAACAAATGGAAATAGTTTAATTTAAGGTAAATGCAGTTACAGGCATTAGAAAAATATACTATATTCTAAATATTTTAAATATTCTAAAATCTTCATGTAAACTACTCTTACGATCTCTGAAATCATTTTTGTTACTCAAAAATTGTATTTTGTTAAGGTGCAATACGCTTTGAGTAAGAGTGAACTGAATTCACCTGTGTTCTGGGGCCTGCATGGCGACAATCTGCATCATCATGTAACACCCAGTACTAATGGAGGGGATACACAGAAGGATGTACAGTCGTTTCTGATAAAACCCGAACTCTCCCAACTGCACCAGAATGTCATCGAACTTCATGGCGAGATCTTGAGCTCCGGAATTTACTTCATCGACATCAACAGGTATCGTTAGGAAGGACTAAAACACCAAGATAGATAGACGAATGAAAAAAAGAATCATTTGCTTCTAGTATATGCTAAACCCATTAATTCGATTGAAACATTGTCCATACTTGACATGGATATGACACATCGGATGTCAGTTTCGGACATTACCGTCGGACCGCCTTGCTATGATATAATGATTAATTTTAATGTAAGCCAACTGAACATCTGTTGCAGGAATTATGTTGATAATGTTATATAGGATGCCTTCTATATCATATATCTTATATCAACGTTCTTTTATATAATGTAGCATGTAAGATATCTGATAGAGGTTATGAGATATGTTTCTTTTTCATATTATATCAGATATTTTCCTACATAATTTAACATATTTAAAAGATATCTCATATAACATGTATTATTTCAGATATCTTATTTAACTCATGATTTGTAAGAAGTTTAATTTCATAAAAAGTGTTCAAATATATATTATATATGATGCATTCTATATAAGATATCTTATATCAATTTTCTTAGATATAATGTAATGTGTAAGATATCTAATTGAGGTAAGGAGATATGATATTGTTTTAATATCATATCAGATATTTTCTTACATTCTTTAAGATATGTTTTATACATTCTTTACAAGATATCTAATTTTTTGTTTGTTTGGGTTTGGGTTTGACTTCGCTTCTTTCGACACAGCCCTTACAAACCAGATCAATCAGAAAAATATTACAAAACGAATAACATCCTATCGCCATCAAGAATAAAAAAAATCACAAAAGTCTTCTCGATTTTAATGTCGACACCCACATTCTTATATAAATGTTACTTGTTTACTTCTTTCACTCGTAAGGTTATAAATTCTGAGTTGAATGTTTACAGAGTGGTAAATCTATAAATGGATACGATAATGTATGGTAATTACCTGAAGATAGTATAAATGCATTTACGTTTAAGATAAAGATGCAAATTTAATTGATGTTATGTTATTAAACCAGTTGTGACAAACCGATCATAGAATAGATAAAGCTCTGGTGTTTAAGATGCTATTTTACTGTGAAACCACAACTAGCATGATATAATGCACAAAAAACAGTAAACTGTTACGTGTTCAGATACGTCAATTGATGGAAAGGTTCACAACAAAGGATTACTTTATGTGTACGGTTTAACTGCTTTATACATCAAATAGGGATTATGTTTTATAGCAGTGCCTCGAAGAGGATTTAAAAGGGATGTGAATAAAAAGCAACCCTTACTCAAAGTGTTTGTAGTTTAAACTGAACACCGAGTTGAAATTTTGATTTTGGTACAGTGCAATGTTCATATTTCCATCGATGGTAAATCATTAATTTGTATTCAGTTCTTAAGATAAATTACTTGATAAAAAAAGGATATATAGAAAAGCCGGTTATATGACGGGAAATGTATTAACCTCTAAAATGGTATTACATAAAGTACAAGAACAGTGCTGTTTAAATTGCAGGCGATTGAAATCGTTTTATGATTTATGCATAGTTGTTTGAATTTTTGTTGACTCAATTTCAATGTCGGTTGTGAGTTAACATAACGCTGGTATAAACTCTTGTTTATCTTATCAACATACATGTCCATACCTTTGTCCCCTTTTTGTTTTTGCATACCTTATTAACATATTGTGATATTGTGCGATTCTTATTATTAATACGGAAAATGGTTTTAATAAAGGATTCTTTAGCCGATAATGATGTAAGAATTTAATACAAGTAATCCTTAGTTGAACAAGGATTTGAGCTTGGGCACAATATCTGACTTTGAGCATGATAAAAGTTGTATTAATATAGACCTTGAAATAAAGGATGCTTGATATATATCCTGGTTAATTCGATTACAATAATTCCGCATTTAATTGTACATCTACAGTAAATAAAATGGACTGAAACACTACATAAATGTCATCGTGTCGGTAATGTTTCTTCGTATCCATAGCCATCAGTAGTCATACATCACGCATACCGTAGTTATATATCCAAACACCATATGTCATACCGCTGATAGGACAGGATGCAGATTGGTGATGACCTTAGTTTGGAAATATTGATTATATAATTTTACTTATCCTAGTGTTCATGAGACGTTTGCAGTAGTAATTGTATTCTCATAAAAAGTCCTGACGAAAAGAATCAATATCGACAAATGCTGTGTATTCAATTGTCATGCCTGAAACTTAGTATTTTTCATTCTATAAATATGTTGATTTTTAAATCATCGTTGATGCAGTAATCATTGTAACATTATTATGCTTTGCTTTGTCATTAATTTTAACGTTATGTTGTTGTTTTGTCGTTTATCCCATGAAGAGCAATGGAAGAGGTGAACGTGTTACAGAGCGCTGGTTTTTATTTTCTGGGAATATATGAATATTTATAATGGGCAATAATAATTCATATAAGACCAAACAAAAAACGCTATCAACCTGTAGTCGATACGAGGGCCGATTTTTTGTAATGTTTATCGTGTAACACAGCTACAGTGGCTTAATCACGTTTTTACTTCAGGTGACCGTTACATAACGAAAAGAAAGCAGAAAAAATATAGTTAAGAATAACTTACTCAAGGAACGATCATAAACAAGTATTATAATGGTTGTTTTTAAAGTACGAGTAATGGTAAGTAACATACCGATACAAAACTACGACAACAATCAATACTATAAAGGGATGTAGACACCTACCTTATGCACGCTCACACCTGCGGGGAACTGTCTGTTTCAACAGTACTGTCACATGTAACCCGCCTTGTCCTGTAGTGCCATACCTACAGGTAATAGTCTGACCCGTCATCAATCATGTGGCCCGAGGCTAGACAGTAAGATCTCCCACTGTCCTTGTTAGTTTGGAGAAGTATGTGCCTTGTTCTTCCATCACTTATGGGTCCTTTGAAAAGTTATTTGTAAGGTAATACAATTTATAATGCACTTGAAATTCAAGTTTTTATTATCTTTTAATTACCATATTTTCGATAGAAATAAATATTCGTGTTGTTATATGTAAATTTTATGCACACAGAGTCAACGTTCGCTATATTTACTACCTGGCGCTGAGAAAATTCAAATGAATTGATGAAACAACGTGCATTGTTATGTTTACATTCCCCTCGATCTGTACTACTGCATTCTGATTTCTTTCGAAAAACAAATTTGTTTGCCCAAGATTTTCAAATTAGTTACTTGACCTTATGGTGATAACATAGTCCATGTATATCAACTTTCTATTACTTGTGTTATTATTCATATTTAATTGCTCAAACAATTATAATTTAGATGATCGTCTTAATGGCAATAGTTCCCTAGTTTTAGGGGGCATTGTGATACAATGACTTATATAAATGCTAACTAAACGAGACATTGTAAGGCCGATTTACTATTCAATTGTAGAACATTGAAACTTTCCAGCCTACCATAATTTCGAAATCAACTTTCGATGAAGAACGCAGGTAGGAATCTATACTTTAAGAGGAAACTTATTAAAACTTTTAGAACTACTTGTTGTGGTCAAGGACATTAACGCTATGAAACAGAAGTATGACAGAGATTGGGTGTTCTGACATGAGTCTCGTAGGCTCATTGAAATGAAGCATGCTTTTCTTTGGTCGAAACAGTGTTTTTTTTCGATTTTGAATGTAATTCATTTTGCTTTTAAATTATACTTCACGCAGGTTGTTTTTAGAATTTTCAACAAATTGGTAATTCGACACTTTCTACACCAAATGTTACTTTACATATGCTAATTTAGCATACGTGTTTATCTACTGTTAGTACCAAAATTATCTTTATGTTTAGTAATTGTATACAACTCATTTCTAATAAATTACTTGTGAAGTCACAACCCAATTACTTTTCTGAGAGAAGTAAATTGGGCTTTAAACATTCGTGTGAGTGTTCTTCTCTAGCAAACGCCTGGCAAATATACTTACCGTGGTAGAAAACACGGCCATTACCCAACAGTACCCCAGTTTGTAACCTCATTGTGAACAAATAACTTTTTATTACCCATGATAACCATGACCTAGATCATTATTTGAATTTCCATAACTAAGCCTTTGATATTACTGTTTAAACAATAGACGGCAGGGTCGTTTCGCATTTCGTGACACTGCATTAGATATCTTCCTATTAATTATAATCAAATGATAATTTATATTTACAAATGCGAGTTCGCACACTCATATATTGATGTGCTCTTAGCATTAGCTGTCCCCGCTGTCACAGATATATATTTTTGTATACTCGTATACTTATTTTCGCTTCCCTATTGTAGAAACAGTATAAAATTATGTTATTCCTATTCGTGGCCGCAAGGTAAGGCACGTGCTGTTGATATCGAACTCCATCGTTCACCACAAAAACAAATCGGGTACGCCTATTAGACATCAAAATGTTAATAATGAAAAGTCCCGATTTTTGACATCTATACTAAAACTACAATTTGTTGTGTGAATATATTGTTTCTATCTTATCTGTTTAAAAATGCAAGAGATTCTATCAATATCGAAGTTGCTATAAAATAATGTTAACATGCTTAAATTCCGACACTGAAATGAACATATCTATAAAAGAAAAATATAGAACTCAGAAAAAAACATTCCGCTCGCCTTGTTTGGCAGTAGAGCAAGTGTTTCTTGAGACAATATTTCTCCGGTGGGCAGAGCTTGAAAGAAGTTTTAGTAATGAAGCTTCAGAAAATGTCTTCCTATCTTCCCTTACTTGAAAGAGTCCCATAGACCCTCGTTGCCAAAAACGATTAATCGCTTCAATTCGATCAGACAAGATATTTGCCTCACTCCTATGGGCGTTCCAAACTCTCGTACTATAACCCATGGAAGCTGGCGTTTCGGAATGGAAGCTAACTAGTTTATAATCTGTTATACAACAGAAAGCACTCGCCATAATCAAGAAAGATGTTTACGCTAGCGTTCATGTTTTTTGGTGATTGATTAGATATCTGTATATGGACACTTGTAGGCGTGTTTCTGTAAACCTACAACTACAATATTTCATGTCGAAAAGCGCCTTCGGGATATTTTGCAAACTAAACAGGACACTTTATAAAAGTTTAATATTATTATAAACAATAAGCAAAACGCAAAAACAAATATATAACATTATATACCTTTAACTTGTATCAAGGTATGAGACACAATCGTTATTTTTGGATTATTTTAAACATAGCGCGAGTTCTTTTCTGTAGTCATTTCTTGTACTTCTGCATGACTCAGATAATGGGGCATTTTTACGATCAACCTCCGTTTTCCTTTTTTCTGGAATTTTATGTCTTTTATGTTTATGGTTTGTCGTAGTGTAATCTGTACAACTGATGTGTACAAATCAAACGCATTTTTACCATTTGGTAAGTCTAACACAACATCATTGTCAGAGTTGTTTCCCTTTAACTACTATCAATGAGTGTATGGGTTTTAGAACAACAGCAATGTTGACAGTTTTATACGTCCAGAACAGGTTAGGTTATCTTAAACAAATAATATATCATAACAACAGTGATACATATGGTTATTCAGCAACTAGAATATAATTTTCACCTTAAACTTAAGCGTCAGTTGTAGAACTAGGGCCGGTTTTTTAATGTGTGTATGAAAATTTATTGAAATGTTTCTCATTCCGCTGACTTTGTGATATTTATTAATCTAATTTCGTTTTCCGATCAGGGATGATCTATTGGCGTAGTGGATAACATATTCACTTTTCACTGTGACGGTCGTGGTTTGATTCCCCGATTGGACGCGACCAGGTATTGGGTCAGCACTACTTGACCAATAAGACAAAAGTAATTATTATAAGTTGACAAAATTTGTTCAATAATTGTTGAAAAATATAATATTTATGTATTACATAATAACTATTGGTAATGCATCTATTACCAAACGTACCCCAACGAACTCTTACTAAAGCGTCAGAGTTCTCCTATTTCCTAACACCAAGACGGAGTATTATATAGACAACAAACGAGATAAATGTGGACATGTGATCTTTTTTATTTCATTTTAAAAAGACAAATTTAATCAAAATTGTACAATCGTAAACCTTATTGGCACTGCAATCGAAAGAAACTGTTCATTTAAACCCGTTTTGTAAATAAATTTACATAGATACTTTTGAAATTAGACTTTCATAATTCTAGAAAACAATATCATTAAACATAATGTAAAGTTATCATATTTTGGTTTTCGTTTTCATTAAAAATATATTTTCTTTACTTTCAAAAACGATTACGGGACATTGCAAGAGAGCGAGAGAAAATATATGCTTAAACAAAAAACATACAGAGGCTGAAACTGTTTAAGAGAGAAAGCTCTGTGTCCTATTTACTCGTAACAATTTTTTATTCAATCATTTTCAACATACTTGTATCCGCATGACGGAAATATATCTCACTATTACAGGCGAGTTTTGCATTAACTTTGTATGAATTATTATTGTGAAGGGCAATGAGTGGCGTTTCTGTTGAAACATTGGCACATTACAAAGATAAAAGAGTTTTACATGGTTTAAACTTTTTTGCCCGATGTGAGATCTTAATAATGTTATCTCCTGTATGCATCAGGGAATAACAGAAATTGCAGCAGTTGTTACACACCTTGATATGAATGTGTTAAAAGAAATACATTATATTGAAGACTGACAAATATTCCAAAAATACACGTGTAGTGATAAAGTTCATTGTAAGTTAAAACTACTACAAACTGATAGGTTGTTTGTTACTTTACTGCTTAGTGTTGTTAACATAATACCTTTAAATAAAGTGTGTATATCCCTCGTATCACTTCATGATACATATATCATAAACAAATGGGAAAGATGTTATAGTTCATGGTAACTTAAATTATAGAAATGTTTAAGAGATTGAAGAATTCATCATTTACTCCGTCGATTGTCTGTTTATCACGCGGAATACAGATCCGTGTTGACATATGAGCAAGAATAAAAAAAATCTATTACAAATTAAGTGATGGAATGTTAGAATAATCAAAGTTTAAAAAATTGAGATTTGATCATATATTAACGTGCCTCCTAACAAGATCATTACGGAATACTGAAATGGATATTTGCATAGCTTATCAGATTTTTAGTCATGTACATACCTCATTATACATAATTTGTTTCCATAATTCTTTATGTTTGTGTTTGGCATTCGTACATGACGAAACATCTATCAAGATATTGTAACATATTCCCATTTTGTTATAGTTTAGAAGTTAATAGAATGCTGCTTTCCGGTCTATTATAAAGCTTATGGAGTATTTATAAACAGCAACAACCTTTCATGAAAATAATTACAAATTCATGAACATTACGAAATATACATATAATGATATTGTTTGTTAGATCTCAGTGTAACTATATTAGAAAGACATACTTCTCTTAATGCAATACAATCATCATACTCGTATACGTTTTTTCTTGACGTGTTTCTGTTAAACAAAATTAACAGATAGTTCTGCATTGATTGTTGAATGGACAATCATAATTAAAACATTCATTCTTGAGTTATGTATATGTAATCACCTAATTTAGTCAAGTAGTTCAATACACCGAATGTAATATCAACTATTCTGGTATACCAGTATAAAAGGACATAAACCACCGGTTATTCCATAGATCATAGGTGGCAAGACCGATGACTAAAAAATCTAATAATGGTGACATACTATAATAGAAACATGTAATAAAATAAATAGTATGTACATCATTTTAAAAGGAATACGATGGTGGAAGACATATAAAATGTGATATTTAAAATTACATCGCTATTCATTTATTGTCTGTTCAGTACCTGTACAACATCCTGGTGAACAATCTCGCTTTCTGATTTTAAACATACTAGACGTTTTAATGGCTATATAATAGTTTATATACGAAATAATTCTCAACATTTATTTCGATGATAGGAAACACACCCTTTACATAAAAATTGATTTTAAAATTAGTCAAACGTTGACCCAAAAAATACACAAAAGAGAAATTTCATCATATTGAACCAATTCAAGTGTCTTGATTTTATTAATATGAACTAAGATGAGAAAAAGAAGTAAATACAGAATAAAGATGTATATTCAAAGCGTCATATTTGACAGACTGAAAAGGTTCGAATGTAATGTGAAGCTATCATAACATTTTAAATATACTACAGATATTGATCATTTGAAGAGATAACAAAGCATAACTGTTCATATGACACATATTTCTAAAACAAACGAGAGGATTTTGGAATATTGAGCATCCTAGATTGATAGTGATAAAAATAGATATACAGACAAAATATTAATTGAGTATCTCATCTTCGATTTTATTATTTTCCAAGAAACCAAAAGAACAGAGTGTCATTTAAATGAAAATGTAAAACAAATGAAAATCTTAATTGCATTGTTATTTTTCTATAACTTAATAACGAGCTAACTCTCTTACTCTATTTTCTTCTCTAACAAGCAATACTTTGGTCCAACTCAAAGGATAAAACATGGTCCGTTGTGATTGTTAAATGTATGAAATCAGATGATACTTATATACATAGCAGCAAGCGATGGACGAAGAGTGAATGATACCGGTAGTAATGTTGTTAAGACGAGTCTCCCTTCTACTCAATCAAAATCAAAAACATTATCAAATTGCTCCAAAGGTATGGGGCAAGTATTGTTGATATAAAATACACCTTGTGCGAGATACTTCAAAGACAATATATTCTCATATAGCCGATCGGTTTCTCATATCACAGGAACGCCTTATCATCAGGATAATCTCCTTCCTCAACATCAGCAGGTACCATTTTTATCTGGTTTTCATAAAGGAGTTCGTCAGCATCCCTGTAAGCAATTTGAAGAGTATCTTATTAGCAAACATCTACAAATATGTCCAGATACCATGAATTGCATGTACATAATCCTTTATTAAAAAAGTAATCTGCTTTAGAAATCAAGTTTTTGCATTCTTCATTAGTTTATGTACCATACAAACGTTTCTGCAGATTAAACAGTTCATCCCTGATGTCATATATTTTAGTAAACAGTATTCAGTAACATTGTCATATTCACAGCATGAAGCTTAGAGATTAGATCCCTGATAAAAATGAAAGTGTTCTCAATTACTCATGACTTTACTAGGAACACAGAGACACTACTATGTTACGTAATATTCGAAAATGCGCCAAAAACATTGAATCATTTCATTTTGTCTTGTAAGTGTTGGTATATCAATTCGCACCATTTCGGTTCGATATGAACAAAATATATCGGTTTATGTCGATAGGTTATATGTTCTTGTTTGTTTTATTGTTTAGTGTTACTATAAACTAATCAGACTGTTTTATCATGTCATGAGGAGCAAGTCAAGCTATAATCATCCAATCAGTATTAAGAAGAGAGGTTTTATCAATAAATAACAATATTTAAAAAAGGTTTCTAACCCTTAGATGTGTTATTTATTTGCTCGTAGGACTCATAACAGACAATTGATCACTGTGAATGTTGTATTAATACATCTTAACAAATCGATATAATGTTGGAGCTATATTTTGTTTCTTTTATTTAACATGCAATTAAACAAGGATTTTGATCACAAATATAGTTACATGTAGTGCACATAGAATCCTGTAACAGCGTGTTTTATTAACAAGAGGCCCAGAGGGCCTGTATCGCTCACCTGGATATATGTTTAAAGTACTTGATATGAAGAGAAGATAAATCACTCATTGGTAGGTACTGTATGCACATATGACATTTTAGAAAGTTCCATCCAGTATTTCGGGAGATATGGCGAGAACAAACTTCAAATGACAAAATCCAAGATGGCGGTTTGGTTGTCATATTGTTTTAATGAATACATCTTAATAGTAACAGGCACTACTAGACAACTTGATGGAGACAACTCTATTTCCCCTATTTTGCCCCACCCCTTGTCCCGTTGGACCAAGGACGCTCCAGAATAAATAAGAATAATATCCCTTAATCCCTATGGTAGAAGAAGGATTTTAAAGGTTTAACCTCTATTTCCCCTATTGGGCCCCGCTCCTCTGTCCCCAGTTGCGCCACACCCACCGTTTGTACAAAATTGAGTCTCCTTGGCCCAGTGATGATTCAGAGCAAATTAGAATAAAGTCACTTAATCTCTACGCTAGAAGAAGGATTTTAAAGGTTTACCTCTATTTTCCCTATTTGGCCCCTCTCCTCTACCCCAAGGGGGGGGGGGCACACCCACCGTTTATACAGAATAGAGTGCCTTTGATCTAAGGATGCTTAAGACCAAATCAGGATGAAATCCCTTAATCACTATGGTAGAAGAAGGATTTTAAAGATTTACCTATATTTCCCCTATTCGGCCCCACCCCTCTGCCCCCAGTGGGACCACACCCACCGTTTCTACAAAATTGAGTGCCCTTGTCAATTTAGTCAAAATCTACTTGGCCGTTCAGGACAATTAGTGTTTTACAGGAAAAGTTGACGGACGGACGACGGACGCTGCGCCATGGGCATAAGCTCACTTGCCCTTCGTGCAGGTGAGCAAAAATCAGTGCGTTGTCCTTTTTCAACTAGAAAAAATGGGAATGTAAGTTATATAATACTTACTTTCCAAAGTTTTCACCGTCTTCGATGGTTTCTGGAAGTTTCCTTCCTAGTGTTTCCGGCAGTAGCAAGCATAACAGCCCTGCAGTGATTGAGGATACACCAAATATACCCAATGGGAGGGCTTGTCCAAATTTACCTCCTATCAGTTCTCCCTTTAAACAAAATAGCATATTGTAAGACTTGTTCTACACAGACATTTTCCAATCAAAAATACACGAAACTTTACTGAAGTGGATTTAAATTACCTAGAATTCATGACATTATTAAATTCAATGTAATATCAACATCAAGGTGTTTTCACTGCGAAATAAACATCTTCATTTACTCATCGCTACTCGAGAAGCGTGTATGTTTGTTAAAGGAAACATAAAGAAAATACAAAATACATATACTAATGACGAGCCACCAATGATTGATTATTGACGAGCCATCAGTGATTCAAAATTGATGGATTATCCGTGATCGATTATCGACAAACCATCAGTAATCGATTATTTAAGGGCCATTTGTGATTGATTATTGACGGGCCATCAGTAATCGATAATTTTAAGGGTCATTAGTGATTGATTATTGACGGGTCGGCCATCAGCAATCGATAATTGATGGGTCACTATCAGTCAAGGACGGACTATGACTGATTAAACATTTACGGGCCTCCTATGTTTGATTATTAACGGGCCATCATCCTTTTATCGATTATTGACGGGCCAACACTAATCTATTAATGGCGGGCCATCAGTGGTCGATCAATGCTGGATCATCATTGGGGTTTTAATGAGGGGTCATCAGTGATTAATCAATAAACGTTGGTTCATTATAACTATTTGTTAAGGAGCCGTAAAGCATTACAGAAACAACACCATCGATCAGTGATTAGTCATCATCTATTGAGCAACGACGATGAAAAAAGAAATTGTATAAGTGACTTACAGATTGAGCAATATATGGAGATATCATGCCTCCTATTCTTGCAACACAAGAGCTGGCTCCCATTCCGCCGTTCCTGACAACGGTAGGATACAACTCCATAGAATATACATAAACAACACCGAAGGCAGCTGCCGAACCCATCTTCCCAATCACGGCTAGCCCAAGGGTAAGCGGTTCCAGCTCTGTCAACAGAATCATATTGTTATGAGAAAAAAACATCAGTCATTTGATCATTGTTTTTCAAATTTAATGTTTTACAAAATGCAAAATACGGAGCAAATAAACAAAAAGTCGGTGTTTTCCCCCTCGCAAACATATAAAGATTATTCAGTGTATTTAAAGTATATCCACGTGTATAATTTCACTGTATTATATGAATACTACAGCAGCACGTATCCATCAACGATACAAGTTATCAACAACTTGCTTAAAGTAAAATGTATTTAAAATGGAATTTTGTCCTTGCACATTATGCTCACCTTCTCCTCCATATAGAACAGTAAAAATAGTGCACATGCAGGCAACACCTCCAACCATCATACACAATGACAAGAGCTTCCGCCGGCCCATAGCGTTAAGGAGGAATATTGTTGAACCATTGGCAGGATACTCCACCACAGCAAGGATAAAGAACTTAAGGAAAAAGTTGCCTCCCAGATTGCCAGAGTGCATGGTCACACCGTAATACATCATGCTGATCACCATCCTAGGATCAAAAACAAAGACAAAAACTTCCATAAGAACGTGTTTCTTCTGTTTAGTGAGAATATACTCTAATCTACAACCATAGTTTATCCCAATCTTTAACTCTGCAAGTAGGTATAAGTGTCCATCGGTCTCTGGTCTACCAGATGCCTGATTCCCCTATCCCCTCGTCCTATGGACATCACCAGTCTTATGAAACAGATCGAGTGAAAACCCTGGCATCGTTCCGAGAAGTGCAACAATTGGCTCTATGAAGAAAATTAAAACAGATATAAAACAAGCCTATTCAACAAACCTATGATAATCGTATCCTTAATACATCTTTTCTTAAAATATTTATAATAACATAATGAACGCAAGAACATGCAACCAGTATCGAGAAATAGTCATTGTTATTTGTTCACATGTAAATTATTTATTGATTTGTAACGAAATTTTGTTGTTATGCATATACCCATTAAAACATCTTATGTTAACATCATAAGAAACGGAGTTTAGGTACAAAGAGTATTTCTCGATATCAATAGGTCAAACCTTTCTTATGAAGAACCTATTCAATAAAAACTGCGAATTAGTGAAACACAATTCAACATATCTGCAATATTATATTAAAACGCAAATAACACGTTATCAGAATATTACAAATTAGTTATTATACAAGAATTAATAAATCTCAGCACGATTTCTTATCATACAGCATTAGCGTGTTTAGATTTCTTACAACAAATCATTTTGCACGTCAAATGGAGATTCATAAGAATATTCTCACCAATTAAAGAAGATGATGATGGTCCTGAAGAAGAGGGTCTTAGACATAAACAGATGCCACAAGTGCCCCTCTTTCACTTTTTCCACGGAGTTAGCGTCGAACAGCTTATCTGGAACTGTTGTTTTGTTGACTTCCGCTGCACGCTTGACAATCACCTCGGCGTCCTCGTAGTGCCCCTTGCTGATCAACCATCTTGGCGATTCAGGAATAAACCTAGGACATATACATGCAGCCAGAACGCTTAAAAAAGTGTAATGGGAACAATTTTTCCTAACAGTACATAACTGCTCTATAGAAGAGACTCTGATTAGGTTTTATCTCGTAACCACTGATGGACCATGGGTATTGTAATTGGATGCCGGGGAATGGACGCAGGGAGGGGTCGGCAGTATCGTTGTCAGCAGGGTTAGCCAACACCAAGGCTTCTTACGGCATACTGGTCACCTTCGAAAAACAACGCGAGGTCTAATCGGTCATATGTCCACAGAGGATCATTTGTGTTTGTGGAATAAATGTACTGCTAATAAAATATATGATGTTTTGAATTGTTTGACAGAGTAAGGGCGATGTATACTGAATTCAAATAATGTCTTTTAACAATGTATTCTTTTAGTATTGAAAGTGTTTGCCTGATGATTTGTATATATCTATTTATCGCGTATTAGCATCAAGTACACTAAATCTTACGATGGATTGATAAGATTTTCACGATATTACTAAAACGTGAAAAACGCTGTCTATTGTTTTTACTGATCCACCTATAAAGACATCTTGTATTCAACCTACTGGTGTATTTTATTCAAAACACGACTAAATCTGACAATTTTCGACTATGTTTGAAAAAATAAGTGACATAAGAATTCGAATATTTATTCAATTTTGAAATATCTTTAAAAAAGGTTTTAGAGGTTAGGTTCCTGAAAGTTACTATTGTAACACCTATCTATAAGATTATTCTGAAAGTTCAAGCAAGTAATATTTTTACTTCAAAATTTCGATATTGTTTTGTTGAAGATGATGCGTTGAATTGAGTTATATATTAGAAGAAAGCACGCAGAAACTCTCCAATTTATTACAGGAGATAATACAATGTTTGGCGAGCAATAACACCACTGAGACAGCGCAAATGTGACAGAAACAAGGCAAAGTATAAATAAGGAATGCCTCAAATAAGTGATGTATAAAAAAGCTTAATACAGTTTAAAGAACATTCGAAATCATAAGAAGAAATATACAAAAGTAAGTTAAAACATTCCATTTCCATCAAGTTTACAATGCGGCTAAAGTTTCTTAATGTACACGTTTCATTCTGTTACGAAGTTCACCAGTAAACCAGGATATGTTTCTATATTACAGCATTGATGCAATACCAGGCATTACACTTAAAGTCTGTCAGAACAAATGGGGTACAATAAACCTTCACCGACCAAGCAAATATGGCTGGTTTGTCATCGATTTCTCTTGTTTTACATTTGATAAATTCAAACAGCCTGCAATTTACATTAGGCAATGCACACACCAACCAGTATTGTATGTTATCGGTACCACTGATCTCAGGAATAACTCCCTTGGATACTGACTCAAGACTTTCCTTGGGAATTGTAGTAAACTAGCGGCGACAATTAATGATATATAATCATACGACTAACGGACTTATTTGGCATTAGACCATACAAAACTCTAAAGAATTAATTATCTTAAACATGTCGATTATCCGTTGGTCTTTTGGAGGCATTGGCTAGGGTAGAAGGCGATATGGAGATGATATCTGGAAAATATAAAAGTATTATCATGATGATTTGCATAAACACATTTTGTATATTAAAATACTTCAATGTTCACAAAATCGAGTTTATTTTAGCCACGATTGTGTATAACTGTTCTTCAGGAACTATTCAGGGGTAATTTCTCATCTAAATTACATTTAACTAGAAATCAATATTAATAGGCAACAGACGAAAACAACGACCATTAAAGAAATATTTTAAGCTGCAGACCTTAGGTTTTGCACAGATGAGATAAGTTCATTTTGCAGTAGAAGTCGCAATTGTGCTCGTAAGGTATATTGTGAATGATACGCGATGAACGACACCCCCACTTAACAGGCATTATGTCCTCACTTGATTTTCAATGTTCATTATTAGATTCGTTTTTGGAACTGAACATTCTTGGGGTGTTTTTCCAAGATCATTCGCCTTTAATGCGATTCCTTTCGTGACATTTGTATCATATTTTTCAAACGAGGATATGTGCCTGGGTATTGAAACGTTGGATGGGAAATATGGAATAGTTCCTGAGGTACAGCGGAAGGACATAAAATATAACAGTTACTTACCGTTTATATTGCGCCCTTTAATCAACAACACGATCACGGAACTTGGATTTCCATTTTTACAGCGAGATACCTTACCTTTTTCAAAAGTCACGCCTATCAACATTTCAAAATCAGAAACTTAAATTCAACTTCACGTCCGTTTGTGAATAATCAATAAATCTACCATAGTACCTGAGTTTTTGTTAAAAGTAAAAAAACAGGTTTAATGGATAGCAAAGCAATTAAATAATGGCAAGGATTTCATGTTTCTTTTTGTTCCCGATAATATTTTCATTCAGAATTCGGATAATAAATTTTATCAAGCATGTACATTCAAGCCAATTAAATCTCCATTATAACAGCCAAACCTTACATTTTACAGCATTAATTAATGCAAGTAAATGATTCATCCATAAATGTCTTCATGGTTAGATTGTGTACCGATATATTTGATGCGCTTCTTTGTAAAAGATAATTATAGTACTATTGATCACAATTTGTATAAGAAAACACCGGTAGTTCAAAATAGCAGCTGATAAAATTGGCGATTTAACTGCACAATAAAAAGCTGTTATTCCGACAGACATTTATACTGCAAAATCAATAAAACGCCCTATCTTTTGAATTTGCAAAGTTCGCTGTGTTATATATATATGCTTGTTATTCGCGCATGCTTGTTTATCGATTGACTGGGGTTGAACTTTTAAAATTAAAGCGTATAACTCGGAAAATACTTTTTTTCGATTACGTAATCCTGTCGTGTCCGGTACAAATATATGCAAACAAATCAACCTATTTATAGAAAATTGCTATACATATTGAAACGATGAATGGTGTGCCACATTTTTTGCTTTGACATCTATAAAACCCTTTTAACGAAAACAGTAATAATAAGTTATTTCTCTGTATATATAGTTCTATGTGCTATCAAATAACAATGAGACCAGAAAGAGTTTAATTTCAATTGTTTAGTTCTAGTTTTCTTCCATGGACTGCAACCATCATTTCTTCCTCGCCAAATTTGAAAAAGAACCGATTTTTAATGGTTTATTTATCAGGTAGAATTATTTATGATTTATCCACAGGTCTTTTTACATTTAATATTATCTATTAATTTTAACATTATGCAGAAAAACTTTAAATATAAATTTTAATATATATTAAGAAAAAATATAAGTTTTAAAGAGACAATGTTTTTTGTTGTTTTTTTTTGTTTTTTTACAAATGTGGATAAGGAATTATTTATAAAAGGGGCAAAAATAAATCAAGTTTATGCTATAGAAAAACACCGAACCAAATAAAACATGAATGCTTAATGCTATGACAATACGTTCTGAGTCATGCCGACTTTTCTTTCGTGATATTACAAACGAAAATATATTTAAGTATCAGTATTCAAATAGATGTCCATATATCAGTTGTTTTAACTGAACCAAATATTTTGGAATACAATTCAATATTTCTCGTGTTTCACCTGACATCGAATCAAATCTGAACGAAAAAAAAAGAAACATTTTTTATTTAATTCCGTGTTTTCTATAAAGAACAACAATAATTGCGCCATACCTCCCAACCGGTGCGCAGACGGCCAACACCTTATGTGGGCTAGCAAATTTAAGTTTTGGTCCTTTATTTTCTTAAGATACAGTGCATAGTTAACTATTCTATAATTGACAACATATCAATCAAGATTAATTAGATTCCCTAATGCTAAGGTATACAATTATTTCACATGTACAATACATATTTTTTATTTGCAAAGACAATACATACATACATAAATACATACATACATACATACATAATTATATAGCACACATATAAACCAATTAAAAAGAAAATAATCCTGGTTAAGTTGTAGTTTGTGGTGAAAACAGCCAGCTTCCTTTGTGTAATGTTGAGTTACTAACTGCATTCGTCCTCAGATGTAGTGAATAATATAAAAGATTTCCATCTTTGAAATGTCTTCTCGATGTCATATCTGTTTATATCAGGCTTGTGACGGCTTGTTTATGATTCGTGTCCAACAGTTGTTGTTCGTTGATGTACACACACGATTAAAAGATATGGGAGAAATTTGGAAGGAAAATCTAATTCCACTACATAGCTGGTAGGCAAGATTGGCAAAACATATTCCATCCGATATCATAATAAGCCATATTGACTTTTTCTTTGTAGTTGAGTATCCTCATTATAGAATAGTTAAATCGCTAAATGCTTCTTTTGTAATATGAAGTGTACCAATTTAGCATTAAATCATTGTTTGATGCAATGCAGTTTTATTATTCATTTATCATCTTCCTAACATCGATTTGATATCAGATGAAATTAATATTTAAACTAGTATTTATGAAACCAAACGTTTGTCATCTAAAACCAATTGAACAAAATTCGTGTTAGCTCTTGCAAAGAAAAGGTCTGTGCGAAAAGATGAGGCTGTAAAATTGTGAAATCATAATGTACTGATCATCTGCATGTTGCCAATAATGCAACAGAAGACACTCTTCATCCAATGATCTTCAAGGCTACCTGGCATGTTCTTCATTTCGGTTCGGCATCTAACATCTCTGGTAGGAAACATCACAACACCAATGGGCAGGTTTACATGGAGGTCGTTTTTCATGTTTCTCTCCCATCTTATTTATACGGCAGCAACGATCCCAATCATTAAAAAGAACATGTCTTCGTTAAGTACAGCACGCTCTGTCCCAAGAAAAAAACCGGAAAATACCGTTTTTTCGGAAACGATCGCGATATTTTATAAGTTTGGCCTTCGCAACAGTATCAACATTCCGCTTCATAAATCGAATAATATTATGCTTATGCTTAGACAATTAATTGATAGAATAAACTGAAATAGGTTACTGTAACCGTTTATCTACATATCAATTAGTGTATAACATATACCGTTAGCTCGTGCCAAGTTGAGGTGATCAGATGATTTAGAACTGGAGTTAAACAAAGCCCATTCAAGAGGAAACTTATAAGCTATTATAAAAATAAAATACTTTGAAACAGAAGCCCTAACTCGTGCTGTTTGTGACCAAAAAATTATCAAGACAAATCGTTTCATTTTCATTTTTTGCAACTATCAATTTTCATCCAAATTAAAGCTACTTATTCTTGGTTTAGAAATTGAATGATATATATATTGAGCTATATATAATGCATTAACAATTGCAGAAAAGCAACTTCCGTAATAAGCGATGTCATAAACTGTCCCATATTGTACGAAAGCGTAAATATGAACTGTTGCAAAGGTCAAACTTGATACAGTTTTAAATTCATTTTAGAACTTAC
The DNA here is from genome assembly GCA_032359455.1 of Chlamys rubida. Taxonomy (NCBI): domain Eukaryota; kingdom Metazoa; phylum Mollusca; class Bivalvia; order Pectinida; family Pectinidae; genus Chlamys; species Chlamys rubida. Next base: position 36,287 of record JAUMHH010010013.1, read on the forward strand.
GGTTTTTGGTCCATTTATCTGCATCCCTGCGACACTATGATGTGGTGAGGAGATTAAAAGACAAGGCAAAGGGAAAAGAGGAAGTGGGGCTCAAACGTACTCGAGTCTACTATGAGTACACTCTTTTTTCAGCGGTTACGAGTTTCAGTCTGATTAATAAATAAGCCTTCCGTCATCTGACTTATCAAGAATTTCAGGTAACCTGCAACAATACAGAATGACAAATGTAATATTCAGAAAAAAAAATTCTGATCGAAGCCTGTCTTATTTTTGGCTAACGTTGAGTTGGAGAATGTTATATAATTCGCGCGTGCTTCCTTTTCACAAAAAAAGCCCAATTGGGTAATTTTAAAGAATATCCTCTCTTTTCTATCATATATAATTTGATGATTATTTATTCACATAATTTCGTTATAAATATTAAAAAGATTCAGCAGATAAATTATATTTTAAATCCTTTTAAAATTGCAAAAACGAAAAAGAAGCACACACTTTTGTGTTATAGCCTCGCATCGTTCCCTCCATATACGCATCTCAAAACAAGCTATTGTATGTGTGCTAAACACTTTTCTATATCAACATTGTAAGAAGGCATTACATTTTTGCGCCTAACGTTTTAAAAGATGGCTATCTGTTGCAAATCATTTTCCATTTGCCCCTTGTTTGTTCATACAGTTGCCTCTCGTTACCTTCTTATATCGCTTCATATCGAATATGATTCAATTTGGCTCTTTATATATCTCTACTTAAAAAAGAAAACGACTTCTTTAAGGTTTTACAATGTAATTTACCAATAATTATTTTTTACTATCATAAATCATTAACAATGATGATGACAAATATCTAGTTTCTTGCTTTACTATTCGTATCAACTCAATAATTTTTAGAAAAAACTTATTTTGGCTGATTGTATATTGAGGGACGCTGCCGCTGCACTTATTAAATAACTAATTGTAATAACATGCATCAGATAAAATGTTTTAAAAAAAGCGCAAACATGTGTCTCAATTTCATATGGTATGTACCCGTTGTTTACCTTACCCTACAGAGGTCATGCATACGAAAAATAAAACCGAATCTATGCTGCTAAGCTAGGATTATAGAAATGATAAACTATAAGGTTTAAGGACCCCTGTCCCACTTCAGGTATAACACCAGATAATTCCACTAGGATTTTCATATTTTCAATAACCTCCCTTATATTTTGTTTTGGATGTTACTCTAATGCAATTGAGCCAGGGGACTTTAGATGGCCAGTGAGCTCAGTTGGTTAGAGGGTTAATACAACAATCGCAGGTCCAGATTTCGAATCCTGGTATAGCCCTGCTGAAATCTTACACTCAGAACAATGCTGTTCATTATGATTTGTTTATCTTATCTTTATTATTTTTGTCATTTAACTCCTGCAACGTATGGTTTTCTTTTCAGAAATAATTTATCAAAGCTGTGTTCAAGCCTGAAAAAAAATACGTAGTGACATTTTTGGCGATGGTACGGGGATCCTTAACCTCACTATGACCCCCACCCGTTGCATTAAAGTAAGTCCTCCCTCTGGTGACGTCACGGTGTAGATTATGTGTTTGGCATACTTGTTTATGTGGCGAGGTATCATCTTTAATAAATTACTTGGTTTATTATGTTCATATTATGACCATAAAACAGGTTGTACACATAAGACTTTTTAATTACATTTTTTTAAATCATATACTGTTTTGCGGCATGTTTTTGTTACCGAGAAATCTCCAAGGTGCATGAATTACATGATGATATTTTCAGGAGATTTAAATTCATTAAATATCAATAAGATAGGAAAGGTCCGGGACATCTTTTGTGAAGGCAAATTACATAACAGTCCCTTTAAATGAGACTAAATATAATTTATTTCACTAACGTGTGAAAAGTGTTTATCCTCTCAGTATGAAGAATGATTTTAGACCACGTTTTTAATGAAAGAATTGATTTTTTACACCAGAAACGTATGGTACAATGACGTTTTAAATACCATAGTTCGAGAATTTATATTTGTGGTTATGTGTATTGACATTTCATGTTCTTTATACATTAGTTTGTAAATTGAAAGTATAAAAGGGATGCTTCACAAAAGAATCAAAGAGGGAGGAATAACCTCATGCAAATGAAAGGGACATTGTATGTGTCAAAACCACATCTCCAAGTCTATTTTTCCTTCAGACATTATACGAAACTTTCCCTAACGACAACCTCAATATATGTAGTTTAGTACATAAGGACACTACAGACTCTTTTACATTAGCTGCCCTCCTCGATTTTCACTTACAACATGACTACCAGGGACGGTTCACTATGAAGCTGTGCGACAAGCGTTAATATTCCTATATTTGATCGTGATCCTACCCTTTTTTGATAGTAATATCCCTGCTTCAAGGTATTTAAACCTTGCTCCGAATAACATAACTTTCGTGATGGATGTCGGCTGCTGACGGAGAAACTAACAGCATCGGGTTTCAAGCAATACATTGAAGAAGACGAACTTAATTTATAGTCGCTACTATTATCTAATTGGGAAACAATCGTCTTTCCTTGTGTGCGAGTTGAAAGTCGATGACTTTTTTTATCATGCTCATTATTCTACGCTATTGTTTCGTTATCACCTCCTCTGTTCTCGCTGTAAGGACATGGTATTACTTTGATTTGACCTTAATTAATATGGCGGCTGTGGCCGATGAAGCAGAACCACATTGTTCTTCCGAAACACTTAGTCACATTCTCTTTGCGTTTTCTATGAATTCCCATGTAGATATCTTTGTTCATTTTCGCCCTAGTTGTATTGATTCTGAGTTCGGATTATGGTTGTGCTGACACTTTGGCTGTCGCTTTTTGTTTCTTCAGTTGGCGATTGTGAATGTCTTAAGTTTGAATTGTCTTAGCTAGTCAGTGACCATATTTAGTCATTAGCATTATCTTTTTCTAGACAAAAGCTCCTGCACTTGTATTTTTTTAACCAACAGCAATGCCCTAGAGATGCTGAATGGCGTGTGTGTGGTTTCTTTCCCCAACAAGCTTCCTCACATAGTATACAATCAGTTGCTAATGATGCGTACATACTAAATCTACCGTGAATATAGCAACAAGCCTAATACATGAAATAGTAGCTGTTTACTGTCGAGACTAGGTAATATTCTCAATCATTTTACTGTCGAGACTAGGTAATATTCTCAATCATTTTAATGTCGAGACTAGGTAATATTCTCAATCATTTTACTAGATGGTTCAGGGGATATCTTTATCCCATTATACGATGCCAAAAATATAAAAAAAAAAAAAAACGGAATAGATCGTGAAGCACGATAGCTTTTGAAACAATTGTAATGCAGGTCTATTCAAATCCAGAATAGAAATCATCGTGTGAATACCATTCCTTTTAACGTTGCATGCAATAATAGAAAAGTTCATGCTCGTGTGGAAAAATGAATTTTGTTGTAGTAGTATGAATATGTGTAAAGAATACCAATTGATGCTTCTTATTGCTAGCATAACTATCGTATCTTCTATCATACAAGATTAAACCATGAATCGTAAGTATTCATATCCTACTTTTTTAAAGAAATAAAATCATAATTATCGAATTTAAGAAATAGCCAGTTCCTTCTAATACGAAAATCAAATTTAAAATTTTAACTCCAGAAAGAAGTGTTTTACTTTTAGTTTTTCCCAAAAAATGACAAAACTGTTTATGATATTGTTGGAGATCATGTTACAAGCTATGTGGTTGTGAAATGCCAAACCCACTGTCACTAACGTTTACTTACCACCAGTAGAAGAGGTAGAAGACGCAGGGTATAGCCACCGCCAGCTGAATGTAGTGCCAATTCCGCAGGAAATAACCAGCCCCAGACAGGTAACACAGACCAGTGGCGAAGAACATATGAATAGGGATCCCGGCCACTCCTCGTTTGGATGGTCCGACCATCTCCACGCCTAATGAAAGGTAGCACACGATTACTTAAGAGGCAAACATTTACGTAGGTAAAGAAAATAATATAAATAAATCAAAGAATGTATACATTATCGCAAACATTATTAGTCCATACTTCATATAAAGACAATACATGTATATATACACAGAGAGATAGAGAGAGACAGTTTAGATTGTCCTTCGTTGCAAGCTTTTTGCAGTAAAACGTATTAAAGGAAACGTGAATACACACACAACGATTAGCCGACTAAAAGAAACATCATCATTGCAGATTTAGACTCGCGTGATTTATTTTATACTCGGAGGAATCTTCACTCTGTAAATATGTTTTTTTTTTAAACAAATTATAACGGCTTGTCGTGGCGCAGTCGAATGTTGTCAAACAGACAAACATCTTTGCTGCAGACATATGATGACAAAACAAACTACGGCGATTCTTCATAAATATGTTTCTCACATTACTGGATCCGGAATGCGAATTTCTGCTGTAGAAAAACCTTCCGGATAGCGCGTCTTCCTAATGGATTATCAATGAAGTTAAACGACATACACTGGCTAATAAAATAACACGTTCAGTTCTGATCAAATACATTTTGGCACTTGTTGTCTTATGCGGGAGCCAAAAACATAGCATAGCAGACCTCCGTACACCTGTTGGGGGTAGATAAACCAATTATCCAGAACATAAATAGATAGTGAGGGCCAGCTCTTTAGCGTCCATTAACATCAAAATACCATGTGTATTTTGATCGCTCTTCTGGTAAATATTAATGTTAGAAGGACGGTTTGCTGTTTATAGTGACTACACTACTTTCAGAATGAGCTCGCTTAATAAAGTTGGCAAGTATATATGCTATAAACGCTCCCGTGAACCGAAAATACAGTGAACCCAATGTAAACACTGACAATACTGTATATAACTTCACAATTGTTTCGAAATATCGAATCCATGCATGGTGTTTATGAAAATAGTTATGTAAAGGTGTTAAGGATAAGCTCACAAATTTAAATCAAATAAAGAAAATCATTACCACGCGATTAATAATGTGATGCAACTTTTTCCTGTAAAACATTTTTAACAAACACTTAGGGACCTGAGTCACAGAAAACGGCAACATTAGAAACAAGTGCAATATTATTGATTCGTCATATTCATGCTGCCCTTCAATCGAACGGTTCGAGCTTTGTTAGCTGAGCTGATTTAGCTGTCGTGCTTGCCATACCCAAATACAGACCAGATTGCATAGAAAGAGTAAGTCATATTGTGTGTTCATCAATGTATGGTTTTCATTAATTGTGTACAAAATATATCGTATGTATAATAATTTCTTGACTATTTCCAAACCATTAATCGCGATGGGGAGTGACAGTGTCACTTGCAAATTAGTGTTTAATTATCAGTATAGCCTAGTTTTGTCACTGCTGCAAAATACAGCTCCAGACTTACTGAGAACACAGCAGACCATGAAGAGACCGTGACACGCTGCGCCAACTGTGAATTCGAGGAAGACGAAGCTGCTGTATTCTGGTGCCCACGCTAAGGCCAAGGCAGACGCCAACATCAGTACAGAGCAAATTGAAAAAGTCTTTTTACGTCCGATGCTGTAAATAAGATAAAATGTCATATCCGAGTCCAATCTACTTCAATCATGTGTTTGTCTCTTTATATGTATTTTATGTGTATACGTACGCCAGACAATTCACTCCTTCAGTTACATGTCTGCCTATATTAAGTAACATATTAGTCTGTAATTACATGTCAGAATGACTTTCTGTAATACAGTAAAAACACATTTTAGTTCCCTTTTCAGGAATCAGGAATTATAATATATATAAACTATATAAAGAGCACAATAATTATTTTGGACGTTTGAGAGTCTCTGATATGAATATCATTTCAGTCACTGTATACAACTACTATCCATAGCTTGTGATGATATATTATTGCTAGCTCGGAAGGTCATATTTTACAACCTGGTTTGAAATGTGACATTTAATATGTTTTCATAAGCCAGTCTCTGTACAGTACGATTATATTGGTCTAGTTCAATATAGACTAGGATGCTGACAGCAATAAAACAACAGTGGGACAAAATAAAAATCGACAACATGATGGATTTTAAAAACAATTCAGATGAAATTTCCCGGCCGTTTATGGTTTGTTTTTGTGATGTCCAGAGATATCGAGAAAATACACTCATACATTTACCATTGAAATGCAAGAATGAACTTCGAAACGGTTTAATGCATTAATAGAACGTTTCGCTGGTCAAATCGATGTTTACCTACATGACAACAATACCATGGCAGTTTAAGGACAGAGATCGGATACTTACTAGTCAGATAGCATCCCGAATCCCAGATCTCCACACAACACACCGAAGTAATAAACCATCTGAGCATGCGAAGTCTTCAACGCATCGTCACACACTAAATTATTCTGTAAAAAGAAATAACATATGTTTACCATTACGCATCGAGATACATAAGGTATCTACCATTGTCCTATCGATGACAAGAACTAAGGAATATAGCCTGTATCTACCTCGTTAAAGAACCGGTTTATTCTACAACCACTACTTTAATGATCAAGCGTTTATCTAAGTTTCAATACAACCGACAGAAGGTTCCATAGTAAAGCAAGTAGCAACATGAACGTATTTTGTTTGTTGAGAATTTAAATGACGTAAACCATATCCATGAAATGCAGCACGACTATCATGAACATCAAATTCAACACAGAATACATCTTCCTTAAAAATAAATTAAAAAGTGTTGTTACTGTTTTGTAATGGTTTTAAACGATTGGAGATTTCATAAAGCCATTCACTTGAAACATGTTCTGTCCTAAAATCAATACACGGAGGCAGTTTCAGAACTATAATTATGTAATCGTTATAGAAATTTGCGCGCTGGCGAAACGGACTACAAAATAATGTCTGCGAACCAATTACATTGAACTGTTTCAGTCATTCCATCGAGCAATCGGGTAATGACTTTTCATTTCGGGGATACTATCCTATTATGAAATATTGATTTACAAATAGGTCCGTCTTTCTGTCATTTAATCAAGCTTTGGTAGAGAAATTGAGATCGACGCACCATCATTTAACTCATTTCACAATAGACATCGTGTATCATGTGGTGACTACTATAAAGTAACCCGGGGTCAGTGACCCGCTGCTCGATCCAGACCTGGTCATTCCTGTCTGTAACCTTTACACTTCTCACCATACGAGCTGATTATTACGCATGTGTGTGTCGGTGAGGATTGGGCCGAGTTACCCCATGCAGAGTTGTGTAATGTTTGTGTAGGTGGACTGCTGCTCAGGATTGGGCCGAGTTACCCATGCAGAGTTGTGTAATATTTGTGCACTACATTAGTGCTAATGCAGCGTTAACAATATTCTACGGTATTCATTTCAGGAACAATTATCATAAATTTACCATAGGCTGTAGACGTTCGCATTAACTATGTGGTACCAACGCTTGTATTCCTGGTAGAAAGGAAATAATCCAGACTTATCTCACAACAATTGCTCCGTAACTTAAAAAAGAACTGTATAACAAATAATGTGTTTGTGTTTCTACTGTAAAGTTTACGCGAATAATTCATAACATAAACAGATAGGTATCAGCGGTAGAAGATAAAACTGGTGAAGTAAGATAAAATGTTCCCATTATACGGCAGGTACCAACGTTACTACCGTTCAGTCAAGGCATACAGATCGCCAGGTGCGTCCAGTGTAGTTTATTTCATAACGAGTCAGGGAAATACACAATAGTATATCAGAATCGGACTCATATTGTATATATTTCCAAACAATGTAGAAGTTTTTAATACTATCAAAGCCAGACATATCAATAAATAGGATCAAAGAGCGAAAATAAAGATTAATTAAAAAACACATAATTGTAAATGCCAATGACGATCGCATGCACACATTAAAATTCCATATACATATTATATCTGAGATGATTTGCTTCCACCTTGAGAAGCCCTATATCTTAGTCTAAATTAACAACATGAAACGTACTTCCGATGCAAAAGTTTCATCGAAGATGGACTTGTCGTAGACGTAGTCCTCGCACTGTGTCCGAACGGTGTTGTTGACGTAATAGTTGTAACCGCCTTGACTGGACCCGTCCACGACCACACCCTGGTAATGACTACACATATCGTACTTCTTCAGGACGTCCCCACTGGGTGGAATGGTCGCATTGATGAGAGCGGCATGGAAAGGATTTTGTACCTCAAATGTGTCGTTAGGGTAACCAGGGATCTTGCATCTGTGTAAATGATAACCAAATAAATACATCAGATATCTTTTTATTTATTTAGCATGTACAAAATAAGTCATTAATGAATAAGTGTGAAAGGGAGGGAAGAAGAAGGGAGTAATTTCTTTGAAGCGAAAGTAAAACAGAACAAAACAGCAAGCTTCCATTAATCATTCGAGGTTTAGTTCAAGTCATATTGAAAATTGCAATCTCACAAAATTGTTTCTATGAAAAAGATTCCTCAAACTAGAGTGGCTTTGTTTGCTAATGAGGATCTGAAATGTCAAAAGAAAATGTCAGCACAGGCGATATTAGGAAAGTGCACTGAGCGAGAACCAGGGTACATTGACGGAATTCAATTACAATGTTTCCTTCACCGTCATTCACACCGATGGTCTCTCTGAGAAATTGGTCAAAACTTTAATTTCTGGTATACTAGAAAGATATTAGTTCTCTTATTATTAGAAAGCTGGCCGCTGATAGACAAGAGGGTTTCTGACAGTATCCTAGAATGATTTCGGTCTGCCGAACCATCGGAGACTGGATTATAAGATTAGCTGTTCCTGTCAATATGACCTCAATTCAGCGTATATTTTACACTCCTGGAATACGTATATGTAAATGTCGATTACCGTGCATGGGTGATATGTTATTATTAATTGCATGAGACATTGCAAAATTGATTATATAATGATACACACATAAAGAGAAAAACATTCCACACTTTCAGTACAAAAAGCTGACAAGGATTTAGTGACAGCCAATGGCGGTCCTCCAGCGCGTTCTATTTATCGATCGAGTGCCCTGAGACAAGTCTGAGACTACTTCTAGCAGTAATGGAGAACATTTCAGCGCGAACGTCTGATTTATTTGTATGTGCGCCGTGAGACCAAGTCTGTTGTGGGGGCGTGGAAGAACTTAATATTGATAAATTCGCGCGCATACAAAATATCTTTTTCCGCATATTTTGTCCGTGGTAGAAATGAAATTTCAAATTTATTTTAAGGACAATGGCTGTAAAGACCCTGTAAGTAACTAAAATGTATATCATCAACAATATGCAGATGTCAATGATGTTAATGACTACAGCGTCATTGATTATTTGTACAATAAAATAATATAAATTACTATAGCGTCATTGATTATTTGTACAATAAAATAATATAAATTACTATAGCGTCATTGATTATATGTACAATAAAATAATATAAATTACTACAGCGTGATTGATGATATGTACATGTAAATAATATAAATTACTACAGCGTCGATGACTATATGTACATGTAAATAATATAAATTACTACAGCGTCGATGACTATATGTACATGTAAATAATATAAATTTCTACAGCGTCGATGACTATAGGTACATGTAAATAATATAAATTACTACAGCGTCGATGACTATAGGTACATGTAAATAATATAAATTACTACAGCGTCGATGACTATAATATGTTTATGTTTATGATGTTAATGCCTTCAGTGTCAATAACCGTAATAAGAATATATCAACGACACAAGTTAATTACTAGGGCGTCTAGGAAGACTTTTAAATGTACAAAAGCTACATGTAATCGCCCTATCTACCAGCATACACAAGTCGGGTTGATTAACGCGCTGGTTGTTTGGAGCTGATAGATAATTGTTTTAAAGCGAAGTGTGTAATTTAGATTGTTTGTCGTATCGACCGAATCATGAGTGTCCACACGATTAACCTACCTAACAATTGAATTATTCCACCTCACAAAATATGTGTATACCGCTGTGTCTAATTTGATTCTGGTTATTATAGTGTAGACAACATTGTTACAAATAGTATGTATTGCGTTGCCATTGAATACTGTGTTGTGATCGGTTAGTAAACCACAATATTGTCATGGAATATTGTGCTGTGATTGGTTAGTAAAATAAAATATTGTCATTGAATATTGTGCTGAGATTGGTTAGTAAAATACAATATTGTCATTAAATATTGTGCTGTGATTGGTTAGTAAAATACCATATTGTCATTAAATATTGTGTTGTGATTGGTTAGTAAAATACCATATTGTCATTGAATATTGTACGTGTTGTGATCGGTAAGTAAATTACAATATTGTCATTGAATATTGTGTTGTGATTGGTTAGTAAAATACAATATTGACATTGAATATTGTGTTGTGATTTCCTAGAATAATACAATATTGTGATTCAAAAACTGTGTTTTTACTGTTGGTATAATTCAATAATGTCATTACATACTGTGTTGTGATTGGTTAGTAAAATACAATATTGAAATACAATATTGTCATTGAATATTGTGTTGTGTTTAGTTAGTATAATACAATATTGTAATAACAAAAATGTGTTTTGATTGTTGGTATAATTCAATATTGTCATTACATACTGTGTTTTTATTGTTGGTATAATTCAATAATGTCATTACATACTGTGTTGTGATTGGTTAGTAAAATACAATATTGAAATACAATATT
>JAUMHH010010014.1:0-25628 GCA_032359455.1 Chlamys rubida
TTTCCATATCCAAAGTTTTTTTCAAGTATTCTTCTGGACCAAAATATTCTTTGAAATTAGGAAAAACATAAGTGGTTCCTCTGGTCAAGGTTATAACATCATTATACCAATTTTGAATAAATCATGTCATGTAACCTAGTTTCCAATTTGTGTTTCAAAAACAATTTGCTTACAGTACAGGTCTCTTGATATATCCACATAAGTTCAGCCCAGAGTGACTAAGTATTTTCTTAAGATAATGTAACCATTTAAAATGACAAGTATCATTTTCATGTTAACTGTGAATCATCTTGTACACATAACTCAATGAGTTATGCAATATAATGATATACACATATTCAACGTAGTTTTCATTTACTAGTCCGTCTATACCACATGCGTAAGGTATTAGTAACCAAAAGTTAATATGTATATGGTACCAATTTTTATCTTAAAATTTATCTTACGAAGTATATTCCAGTTAAGTATAGAATACATGTATGTCTCACAAGATTAAGTATTTCTGCGCATTCAACGAGACTGGAAGATAAAGAAATGTTCCTACAGAACAAAGGCTGAGATGTTATAATAACTCAGAATTGTAAAAACGTTATTATTCTGATTAATAATTAAATTAATTGCATCCTTTTTAATTTTTTAATAATCATATATCACCTACTACCACGTGTCACTATAATTCTCTACAAAGATAATGGAATATTCCTTTGATTAAAGTAGACATAAGTTCTTATAATAACATGTATTACTAACACCTGCATCATTTTGAAACAGACTATAACCAAAGTGTTATTAGGTGTGAAAATAGAAATGTATGCTAGGTGAGACTAAACCTAACAGACGTGGCAATGTCTAGACCGGACCCTATGGGGGTGTTCCCTGAACGCATACACCTTTAGGACAATAGGTAGACACATCACTCTATGACAGGTGAGCATTACACTGAATACTTTTCAACATTAGGTGCATATCCATGATTTTCTTTTAATTTGTTAGGTCATCAAGTTATCTAGACTAATAAGGAAAATTCCGTTAGAATAATAATGTTGTGTAACCGTCGATTAACAGGGCATTTCTGACATGTTACGATAATGGCATTCTGATATGGTACCATATTCAAGTCTGTTTCTTTTACTATATGTATTCAAATATGCATGTAGCGATGATAATTACAAATATTGTTTTGTATATTCAAGTGTTTGTAGACAATAGATAGATTCTATAGAAACCAATTTAGATTTTGTATCAACGTACATGTATAACGAAAAGTGCAATTCGGCCACATATTGCAGTCGAATTGATTAAGATGTAATGAGGACAACTGGCCTTAAAGAGAAACGCCAAGCTCAACTACGCTAAAATGTTCTGTCGGCAAAAATCATATACGTCAAAGACACAACAACGGAATATCGAAGTGTAAACAAAATCAGAATTCCAATCCAAAACCGATTAAAACTGGATCAAAATATAAACAAAGGTAACATTTTCTGAGACGCTTTAAAAGTATAAAATAAATTGGAGTAGGTGTTCAAGAAGGGTGAGTGTCTTCAACTTCTGCTAATCAATAAGGATTACTAGAAAGAAAGATATCAGCCTGCTAATCAATAAGGATTAATACAAAGAAAGACATCAGCAACTTTTTAGTAAACTTTATATCACAAATATATACGACTTTAAATGAAGAATTAATGTTTGTGTAGACATTAAGCAGACCCTCACAACAGAAAGAATGATAACAAATATCCAAACGTTCTTTGACGAGAAAGGGCATTTATACTCTTTAATGAATTGACATACTCACTAGGAACATATCATATTTGTTATAGATAAACTGCTAACCAATATATGATTTTATTTTGACAATAAAATAAGTATTATTACTTTTTAAAACCAATGATTTGATGTAGATAATATAGTTTTACTTACGGCTGTCTTTCGCCTTGCAATTTTATGATGATTCTATGAAAGTATTTACGAATGTCATAACCTTGGTAAAAAAAGCTCCGCACACTTGAACTCCTCTCCATAAACAACCCAGTGTAAACTCGGTTGTTTAAGGAGAAGAGGTCACGTGTGCACTAATGAAAATAAAACATCGTTAAGGAATAACCAGGAATATTTTTGGGGCTATACGTTATGCTTTTAATATGGCCACTATCCATCGGATATGATACACTCGCACTGACCATTTCCCTTCTAACTGTTTAATAACTCTCATGTAACGTAGAAGAAAACACATTCCTCTTATTGTTGATGACCAACATACAATAACACATTGAGTCTCCGTCAAATGACGTTTGGCACCAATCTGACCTAAATCAAAGCAATGTAATATAAACAATAAATACTGATATTATATAAAAACATAAATACCATGGATTAAGTTATTGAAACGTGTGCACGTGATGAACATCAAAGAGTATTGTTCACTTTTGTTTGCAAATTAAATGTGCTATACACTTTACTGAAAGTGTATTTTTGTGTTACTAGTTTGGTCGAACAGGAGTCAAATATCGTTGACAGATTCGTATTACTAGAATACCGAAATAGTTAGACTGACATGATGTTGACGAAAGTGACGGAATCAACATTATAATGACATAAGGACGTTAACTCATACGGCAGATTTATTTCAATAAGTATTTTGATGGTGGGGATCATTAATCTAATCACTCAATTAGTTCAATACATATAATGTGTAATGTACATGAAATTAAGAATCATTCAGTTTACTTCTCATATTTCCAAAACAATGTAAGTCGTTAGCTTCCTCCATATTTGCTATTAAAAACTGAACTGTCACATTCGCGCATTCGCGTCGTAGATATACTTGACTCCCCGACATAGTAACATTATACTCATTTCTTGGTATTGGTATCCAATACTAAGTGGACAACAGAAAGTCTTTCGAAACAGAAATACTGTGAATACATTTCACTTTCAATTTCCCATACTTTGATTTTTGTTAATCTAATTATTACTGGTCGTAAATGAAATTAAACTGATGTTGGGAGGGATGGATGAGATGGACTTTTATGTGATGAAACGATATTTCAATAATACAGCAAACTATTTACCTGAAAATACTTGTATCAAAACCGATCTTCGGGTCGGCATATATCCTTTCATCGATGAACGACCACTTTTGATGTATATAACATATTTATATGTTTTAATGTACCGATTTTTAGGGTTTATGCTTTTCGGGCTATCAATGCGTCATGACAATTGTCACAAATTCCAATATTCGTAGTCTTCCTGTCCTATACTTTTTTTTTATTGGAAATCAAACTGACAGAAATATGTCAGAGATTTCCCGTAGGAAATCCTTAAAATAGAAATGTATATTTCAGCAATTATTATATCGTTCATAAAATTTCAATTTAACGAAAAAGACGGATTTTACATTTTGAAGTATTAACGAGAAAAACAGATTGAAAACACAATACATCTGTTAATTAAGCGATCTCGTTTACAGTATTGTAAATGAAAATTTACGTTATCTAAAAATAGCATAGAATAATAAGGAAGTAAGTTGTGCTATAGCCATACACTGTTGTGTCTAGTGTATTTGATACCATGACCCCAATGATGGAAGTAGTATCAGCTTAACGAGTCGATTAAGCAAATTTTCTAAAACAAATTTTGCGATCTATCTGAAAATTAACAAATATTTCATTGTTTTTAAATATTCTTAAGTTAATCGCTTTGAATCTCTATATATTTATTTCAGTTTTGAATATGTTTTACTATCTATATGGAATTGTTTTGACTTTTTTGTTGCTAGGCTGACAAAGCATTGAACGACCGGAACCCGGAAGCAAATTTACGTGTCGATCGATAATTGTATCGCCACCGTTCTAACAAAACACTTACAACCAGTATGTATATATATAATTATATATAAATATGTCTATCATTTCCCTTCCATTAACAGCAAGATTCTCTCCTCAATACTTTCAGTAATGTTTCAATCACTGGAAATTTAATAAAAGCGTCATGTAAATACCAACGAGAGGTAAGCTTCAAAAGATAAGCGGAATGACAGCATTGCTTATTTATTTAACGTTATCAAAATCAGTTATTTACTCTTAGACTTTTGAATATATTCATGCTTTGTATAACTTTAAAATACATAATGATATAGTTTCATAGTTAGTCCAGGTTTTTCTATTATCTTTTTCTGTTAGGGATAAGAGTTATGCTATAATGAAATATACTTATATAAGTATTGTTTAGATTTTGGTGTTCAGTAAATAACAATTATTTGCGTTCAAAGTAAAAAGGCGACTTTATACAAACATAGGTCTAAAGTTGAAATAAATTACATATAATTCACATTTGCTTGTAATACAAAAGATCAACAATTCAAATAAAGATAAAATAGGAATGCTCATTATAATCAATCTAGGAGGTACAGCTGTATATAATTAAACACTATCAATAATCATAATGGTCCTAATCAGAATCGCCTGACATTAACACACATATTCAATACAATTGATGAAATATACTAAATTAAAGTGTAAAATAATATGCATGATTTAGATTTATCAGTTAACTTTACTTACGTCTAAATGCCCAGGATTACACCAGGAAGCTATCCAAGTTAGAACTATCTTTACCACCCATATCAGGAAGTTTTATATAAAAGCACACACATATACATACAAACACAAACTCGTGTCAAACCATTTGATTCTTATATATTTAGTTTAGGTTTGATGATAGAAATAGTTTACAGATCTACTATAGTTTATAGAAATGCAGTCCCTATAGATGCATTTTTACGACATTTGTAATGATCCTTACTATTTTAATAATATTATTATTTAAATTCATATAAATTAACCTGTTTTTAAA
This sequence comes from Chlamys rubida, assembly GCA_032359455.1. Lineage (NCBI taxonomy): Eukaryota > Metazoa > Mollusca > Bivalvia > Pectinida > Pectinidae > Chlamys > Chlamys rubida. The sequence goes on from JAUMHH010010014.1 coordinate 4,861, forward strand.
GAAAAATGCATGAGTGTATTTTTGTAAACAATATACTATGTCATATGTGTTCTGTTTAGCGTATATTTGTAATGTTAGTCATACTTTTACATGGAAATAGACAACGTTTCTATTTCTGTTAGCTGTGCAATTAAAATAGTTTTACAATGTAATTATTTGATTGTTATCTGACATGCAATTTCTGTGAAATATGTGACTAAAATCTAAATGCGGTTATTCAATGCCTGTGTAACTTTTATTAAATTGTATGCTATTTTAAAGATTCTATCTGTTGGTTGTGTTTAAAATGCATATGAGATTTGTTCATATATCTGTGAAGCTGTTATTAAAGTAATGCTCAATAAGAGGTATTTGTGTTTTTTATGGTATTTTTATGTATTTGTATATTTTCCTTGCTTAACTTGTTACTACAAAATGAAATTTACATTTAATGTTCATAGTTTTCAAGACAGTGGACATTACCAAAAACGCATTAAGCTAGGGACACTTCAGCTGGCTTACTAATTGGTTACTAATTGGTTACTAATTGGTTATGCCGAAGCTCGTGTACATGCATGTTAAGTCTTGTAGAATACATCAAGCTACTTAAACAATCCATAATCTTGATTTTCTAAATCTGATAAAATAGGCATAACCGTGTGAAAGATCACGATAAAAATGTTTAAAAAGTACATGTGTATGTAATGCAATATTATATACATACATACATGTATGTATGTATGTATGTATATAATATTGCATTACATACACATGTATACACATACGCATATTTTTAAGACCACTCGTACTCCGTGTAGCGAAACAAGGAAGTAGTGTGGTTTTCAAATACCATCTGGCGACTGGTATGAAAGAAAAATACTGCGTTATTTGATATACAAGGAAGACGGAAAATCACTGAAGACTGATATCGTATTTTCTTAAAATTGGGCTGGAGTTGTTACAAAAACATAAGTAAATAGACACAAAGACACCATCCAGAAATACAATAGGAAAAATCCCGAAAAAAATAATGAAATACCAATCCAGCAATACAGACAGAAATAGACATATATAAAATAACCCTACAAATACAATTAAATACAATATACGACAATTCTTTCGACACTGACATATAATTATACAATTTTACAAACATAGTTGAAAAAATGACAAATCTATTGATCCAAATAATTACATAAAAATAACTCTATAGCTACAATAATTAATTAATCATACATCTTCGGCAAATCTAATGTCACAACTAAATACAATACACAGCTCTACAGACAATCACACATGTACAGCTTAAGGGGTCACATCGGTTCACAAATACCAGGTTGTTTAATCTGTAATGATAATCATAAACTGACAGGTTACAATACATACTGTTAAGGGGGAGAACATTAACCGGTAGTGATAGGGTTGACATTGGCATTGTTTTTCTCTTTGAGGTTTTACTGATGTCAGAAGATGACAGTAGATGACTATAGAAGCGATGTTTTGCATCGTGATATGATACTAAAACATGTCTTTGAATTAGTCATCCTGCTCTCTTTCAATGGAAGGGAAATAACTCTGATCATTCTAAATTTCTATCACACATTAGTTCAACGATAAGACAACACGTAACAGGCAGAAACCTGAATACTTTAACATGTACATGTAATTATGTTTTAACTTTGTTGAGTAGTTTTACTATATTGTATCTGTTTGTTTGTATTTTACGTCCTATTAACAGCTATAGTTATTTAAGGACGACTCAGGTTTTGGTTGTGGAGGACAGCCGGAGTACCCGGAGAAAAAAACATCGACCTGCTGTTTTGTTCCCGGCGACTGCCCCACGTAGGCCACGAACCCCACGACCCAGTGGTGGAGAGCCAGTGGAAGCGGAATACCAGACGCCTTATTACTGGGCCATCATGGTCCCTTACTATATTATAATAATGTTGCAGATTCCTATTAACAAACTTGACAAAGATACCAAACGAATTCAAGAAACGTAATCTACAAATTAAAACAAATCACAAAAATGTTATCTCTTCCACGCTTATCTAAACCCCCAAACAGCTTGAAATAACGTGTTAATAGTATAAAGGACACGTTTCAACGAACATGTCCCTTCATTTGTTATTTTTTTAAATTCAACACACTGATATACGTTAAACACTCGAATGAAAAAACGAAATACATATTATTAGTAATATACTAATGTGTCAATGGTGCGACACCTACCTGATTAACATGTATATAACACAGCATCATTGTGATTTGTGTCAGTTATCTATTTAACATAGTCAAATGATATTCAATATCTAATCAGATATAACATTATTTCGATTAGCAATTCAAGGGAAACAATACCACAACGTCAGCTATATATAAATGCCAGAGATAACTCAATTCAGTGTTAACACTCATGGACAAAATATACCACAAACGCCAGCAAATATGAATGAAACACCGCAGTATGGATACACATAGACAAACTACACCCCAGCGTCAACACATCATGTCAAAATGCCCCTTTACCATCCACACACGAGAAAAAAATACCACAACGTAAATACACAAAGGTAAACTTTACCACAACGTCAACACACAAAGGTAACATATACCTCAACATCAACAAACAAAGGTGAAATATACCACAACGTCAACACAAAAAGTTACAATATACCACAGCGTCAACACACAAATATAACATATACCACAACGTCAACACAAAAAGTTACAATATACCACAGCGTCAACACACAAAGGTAACATATACCACAACGTGAACAAACAAATGTGAAATATACTACAACATCAACAAACAAAGGTAACATATACCTCAACGTCAACACACAAATGTAACTTACACAACAACGTCAACACACAAAGATAACATATACCTCAACGTCAACACACAAAGGTAACATATACCTCAATGTCAACACACAAAGGTAAGATATACAACAACGTCAACACACACAGGTAAAATATACCACAACGTCAACACACAAAGATAAAATGTACCACAATATCAACACACAAAGATAAAATGTACCACAATATCAACACACACAAATAAAATACTAATAATAGTAAACCACAACCTCTACACACAAAGTTTAAAGTTACCGCAACGTAAACAAACTATCATAAGATACAACAAAGCTTCAACCAGCAGAAAATATACAACAACAACAAAAACATATTATTGAAATATAACACTGCGATAAAAAATGACATGAGTATACCGAAATGTCAAAAGAACCGTACTTCGAATTTAAAATCGATAAAGCTAGGGCAAAATATGAATAAAACAAGGCGCATTATTTATGAGCATAATACATTAAAAGGCATTGTATCACATGGAGAAATATCATATTTCCCAACGAGAAAATGATTGCGACCACATAGCTGGCTTATTTTCTTCAAAGACCTTTATCTGCATCTCAGAAAAACCATTGTGAAAAGCTTGTCCGTCAGTAGTCGATCTTTATCATGGAATTCATTAAATTTTGGAGCTTGCTCTATATTACCAACGAAACAACAAATCGTTCGTTGGGAAAGCAGCAGTGTTACTCTCAAGAAAGGGAAAGTTTAAGTGCAGAAAGCTGAAATCATCAAGCTTATCGTACAGTTAGTTAGCTGTATTTAATCTTGCAACTTATGGTCGAGGAAAGCGGCTGATGTAGAAGAGTCTGTTTTGTCCTTGATTTCAAGAAATTATGACTTTGTACGATCGACGTGGTCAATAAACTTGGGATTTAAAGGGAGCTCATCGTCCTTATATTTGAAAGTGAAATTGTCTCCAGTCCCGATAAGCTCTTCAATGAATTAAGCCTCATATTATAAGAGAAAACGGAGCGGCAAGGTCATGGGTAAAGCTTATTTCCATACATTTACTTTTGCGCTGCAACCCACTATATGAACATTATCAGCAAAAATGCATGTCACTTGAGTATGAAAGCAAAAACTCTCGTCACGTAACACGTGGCTTACTTATGTTCAATGAGAGTATTGTCGTTTCGCTTGCAGGCTTCATGCAATATGAATGTAACCGAATTGCGTTCATACCGGCATGCAAGTTAAAAACGCCGTTCAATCCCTATAGGAATGCTACCGTCTGCTGGAAAATCTTGTCAACGAACCTAACAAAGATATTGTCAACAAGGAACTTTAGTTCTCACGATTTCATCCTGAGTATGTGTCATTCTTGGATTCTTGTTTGTCACAAAACAAGCTCCAAAATAGTTAACAGCCAGGTACAAAATGTATTTAAATCGACTTTTACCTTTCGTGGAAAAGGAAGCTCTCATAACGAGAGAATGAATGAGTTTATTGAGTCTGGTATGAGGTGTGCCATGTTCTTAGGGACAAAATATTTTTGAAGAAAAGACGCTCAAGATTGATTAATAGTTTTTCGAATTCTTCAAAATGCACGTTCCATTAGTCCCACTTCTGGAGTTAACGATGCCACAATAGACTGAAACCCCGATTTATATATTGTACTAAGAATAGAAGGACATGTGGGCAGTTTGGATGATAGCGTGGATGACCAACTAAGAGAGATAACATTTAAATGTTGTTTATAAGGATCCGATCATCACAAAGACCGTAATTATCAACCCAAATTATGTTATACACCATTTTAGTCAAGTGTTGTGTGCAATGCAAACCACAACCACATCCCACCGCCTCCGGGGTTCGAACCTGTGACCTTGTGGTCCAACGTCTGACGCACTAATAGCAGTGGACTTCAACTTTATTGTACTTTGTATTTCCTGATGTGGTGTAAATAACGTATGGATGGTTTCCTCGTAACGTTAAACGTGTAGGATAGTTTCGGGGACAATTATAGAAAATCTCATAACTGTATACGAGTAGGATGGCTTTAGGAACACATGATAGTAAATTTCGTTAGGTTTAAATAAAAGATAGTTTTGAAAACAAATGATCGAAAATCCCGTATCGGTATACATGTAGGATTGTTTTTAGGAACAAATGATAAAAAATATCATCATTGTAGATATATTTCAAAATAGGCAACTAAAGTGGGAAAACCCTAAATAAAAACAAGACAAATTGAGGCCAGGATATGTAAGCTATTATTTTGCTCAATAAAACTGACACGTGTGTGGCCCTTACATCCGGCAAATGTCATTATGTAGTAGAGCAGAAACCAAAGTGCACCTCAAATAGTAACAAGGAAATACAACCAGAATGTATTTATCACGCTGCCAAACTTGAAGACTATGAAGCCACGTGAAGTTTATAACAAGACTAGAATTTATGAGGTTTTGGCGATTGGCGCAAACCTACTTTAAATCATATTTAACAGAACTACTTATTGATGTTTACCGGAGTCAGTTAGCATTGGCTACTTCCTTATTTTATCTTGATAGACCAGTTTTGGCCAACTTGTTTTTGTTTGTCAGAACAGTATTCAGCTTGTTGATGTAGTAGAAATCTATTGCTTTGAGCTTCTCTTAACAAGATGAATGGGAAGTTCTGCTTGTAAATTGTATATCGTTAGTTCTTTTTTCAAACACCTATTAAATGATTGAAACAATTTTTCACTTCCTTCAGCGCCGAACTGGCATTTGCAATATATAAGCAACTTTCTGATTTTCTAACTGTCCGTCTGTATTTGTCACAACAACCGCCTTAAATTAAGCATTGTTTGTGTTTTTAAAATGAAGAAAATTTCATCTTACTTGAAAATTAAAATCAGTGATAAATAAAACATAAACACTCATTGCAGGTAACGAGGATTATCAAATTTGAAAACTAGATGTTTAAACTAAACCTTTTTGAAGAAAAAAACATACAAGAGAATACCGAAATGTCTACAAAACCATAATTCGAACTCAGAGCCGATCAACTATTGCAAAATAGGAACAAAGGATTAACATCGACAATGTCAAAAAAAGACAAGGGGAATAAGACCAGGCGTTCCGGAAGGGTTCAGGCAGCCTATATTTATATTACATTGATCAACCAAACGATGCAATCACGAATAGATCGGTATGACGAAAGCTTGATTTGACAGCTTATTTTGTTCCCTGAAAACTTACCATAGTAACGCTCTACCGTATTGGTTTGTATAAAGAAACATTTTGAATAGATACAATCAGAATTTTTTAAATTTGCAATCATGGCTATTACTTATCACTTATCTCTGACTGATCAGAATTACGATTATAATGTGCAGATTAGCATACATCCCGAATACATTAACGTCCAAATACACTGTAAGGTTACACAGCAATATTGACATTTCTATTGAACTTGGACTATAAGTACACCTACCACAGACTATGAAGGCTATTTTCCCGTAAACTGTCCAGTTAGCGTATGAACACGTCAGTAAATTAACTCAGGAAGTAGTCCATTTTACAGATTTTTTTCATATTTATATAACGTTGTAATCAATACAAAACAGCTGTTTATCTTACCGGGAGGATATGTCACATGGGTTGGCACTTTCCGTGATATAGACTTGCTTCAGTCAAATATTTTAGAAATCAGCAAAAAATATATATCGAAACAGCACTGAATGTAAATAAAAGGGTTGAATCCTGTTCTTTTAGGTTTATGGAGTATAAACCTTGATGAGTCGTCCTTACATAATGACCTACGTCTGAGGTGTGCTGAGCATTCGTCTTGTTCTATGATGAATGTGATGATAGATGATCCCGCATTCCCCTACATTATTGAAACTAAACGCCACATGAAGCAAAGATTTCCTGGCGTGATATGATATAACTGTGCATTTACGTGTCATAAAATGCATTACTGTTAATGAGTAAAAACGTAGCATTATAGAGGCGGATCAGATTGTATCCGGTTTTGAAGCATCAGCATCTATATTCCCTATACCTGTATGACATGACAGTAAAACAGATATACAAAGAAAAGCTATTAATGTTTTCTCAGACGTTTTTTTAGCGGAATGTCCTAGTAACTTATTGCTGCGTTGTTCTTTCTTTTGCGTACTTAAGTGTATGCGTATGTACATGTAGTACCAGGCTGCTTGGTTAACCACACTGACGTGATGAACATGTGTTGTACGTCATTAATATCTTGTTTCGTTTTGTCTGTGTTTACAGAACAGATACACACATGTGAACATCTTAGCTTACAGACAGAGGTCAGTCTTCACTACATCTTAGTCTTCGTTCAGGTTAACTCTTGTTTAAAAAGTAAAAACGTGAACATCACTGAAGTAAGTCAATGGATCATATCTTATCTAAAGACAGATTTATTTCAATATGAAGTAGTATAGACCTGTGTCTTAACTATGACATGTTCAAGTGATTTATCTAAGTTTATAAATTCAAGTTGCCTTAGCCAACAGGAAGCAATGACGAATTTTATCTACTGTAACGGGTTAAAATTATGGAGGCTTGAAACTAAAATATAATTTGTATTTTTGAAAAAACATACAATGCAATGTTATTAGAATTAAAAAATCTAAGTCACTCTCACTCTGTGTAGCTGCCAATTAACAATCCAATGTACATTTCATCACATGGTGTCCTGGCTCATATTCAAAACCACAGACGGTGATGAACAAACAATAATCTTAATTTAAATATTGATTAGGTTACCTGATTGACTATGAGTGTAATTAGTTGCTCTATCCAATCCCAGTAGAGATTATCATTCTGAGCTCCAATCAACTCAATGTCCATCTTGTTTTGGTGGACAAGATAGCACATATATGTAAATAAGAATCTGTTTTACTAAGACAAGTCTCATTTTTAAAATGTTACGTAACACCGTCTAAGAATTAGGAACGACTCCCAAATTATAATACAATGTTCATTATCGATAACGATTATTTCAACATATTTTCATCGTTTAAAACTTACCGGTTAAGTGTCGATGACTTTTACAGCAAATGATATATATATAGGTTTTCTTGATTAGCGGAATATCCAAAAATAAGAAACAGTGGAAAAACCATATCCGCATGCAATTTTGACAGCCTTAAAAGAATTATGGCGCCTGAGCAGAACACTAACCCGCCTCTTGTCATCGTCTGTCGCTCGCCGTCATGTGACGTGTGTATCCGTCCTCATTTAAAATAATTTCGCACTTTGAGCTTAAATTAAAATACCACAGATAATATTTTAACAAAAATATTTAAGGACGATTCAACGAGGTTTTGACCAAATGTTCCCACTTTTTAACCAATTCGAAATCCAAGATGGTCGTTAAAACCGCCCTTTTCAAAACCAAGTTCGAATTTAAACTTTGATTCTACGAATGGGTAAGTTTTGCTATTATACTTGGTAGAGCTGTTTGATTGACGTTCCGGCACATAGGTCATGTCAGAAAGAGGTTTTTAGTGCATATATTTTGGCAGTGGAATGCAGTTTTCTAAACTTCTTTTCTATTGTGCTAACATTGTAAATACTTGGTGGGGATGATCGACTGACATTCTTAAAACTAAACATAATCCAATATGGGTGGCAGGGCGGCCATCTTGAAAACCCGATTATCACATTTAAATCAAGCATTATTATGAAACATCTTCAGGGCTGGTGCAACTGGAATTTAGTAAGGAAGGTCCTTTTGTGGTACTGACTTAGTGAAACTATCTTTCATGCAAAGCGAAAATCCAAAGACGACTGCAATAGCCAGGTAAGGATTGTTCAATGCTATGACCGTTAAAATCTTGTTATTTTCAATGTTATTCTAAAATTCAATATGGTTTCTAAGTTGGTTATCCTGAAAATCCGTATCATATATAAATACCAATGACGAAGTCCTAATGGGCCGATATTACAGGAACCTGTACGAAACGTTTCTGACATCGTCAAGGTAATTATGGTGGGTCCTTGTAAATCCAATTTGCCCGCATTTGTCTGACATTTCCTATGATTGATTAGCTGATGGTCCCTACAAAAAGTTCTTACATTTTGGTCCACTAATAAGATATAAAAAAAAGACAATTTCTTCTGTTCTAATACTGATGAAACGCTGAACGAATTAGCAACCAATGTTTCCGACAAAGAGTTTCTTATTTTTTTTGTGGACAGTTCGAAATCAAAGATAATGAAATCTCTAACAATACTAGACCAAGACTGCTTTAATAGTGTTATCTTAATCAGTGCATGATTCGTAGTACGTTGTTCTGAATTATACACAAACAGCTTGATAAATTTTCAGTTCTTGGCATAGTTCTCGCCTTGCACTTATGTGTAAAACTCACTATAATGAGAAAAAGGCATACTAGTACATCGTTCTGAACCGACGTATTTTGTATATTTGTTGAGTTGATCTATCATCTTATATATACATTTTCAGTTTTAACTTAAGTTGGAATGATGAAACCTGCTAGGGAACACGAGTATCTTATCCATATTGGGTGTTATATATATTTAAGACTAGTTAGCATTTGAAAATCATTTAATATCCATATGTGACAAATTACATTATTTTTAATGGATCTGTCGTTGGTGCGTGAGAACTAAAAAATGTGAATCACTGACTTGCACTAGACTTTTCGATTCAGCACTCAGTAAAATGTGTGTGTCGCTTGATTGTATAGACTGTATGATTCAATACAAACCAGTCCGACCTGTTTGTAGGAGGCTATGCATGGCCGATCAGTCATACTGAAGTGTCCTTTTGACTTTTATCATAAAGATGATACACATGATACCTAGAACACAATTAATGTCTCATAATATGATACTTAGAACACAATTACTGTTGTACTTTGAGGCGAGGACGTTAGTGAGTAATGTGGTGGGGGCGGGTGTAGGGGGCGGGTGTAGGAGGGGTGGGGTTATCTTTTGATTTTAATCTATTCCGCGGTTATCGTGACATTTACGTTGTAAACTGTACTCAAACTACCCTGTATAACATATTTTTATAGCTTTTACTTGTATTGCGATGTACAGTAAACGTACTCGCTTTACATGTTTCTTATTCAAGAACCTTTCGTTTATTAAATATTCCACTTAATGTATACATGCTTTCCAAACATTATAACTGGAAACAGGGTGTAAGGAAGCGAGTATTTATAAAAACAACTTTGTGATGCTACACAGAGTGCCGTGGGACAGAGATAGTATTTATAAAAACAACTTTGTGATGCTACACAGAGTGCAGTGGGACAGAGATAGTATTTAGTACAAACCAAAACCGTATTTCAATCTTTCTAAATGTCATAATGTTGATATAAATACTTAATTATAAACCAATACGTTATATCTATTGTTTTAAGCTATTTAAACGGACTAGTTACTCGATTATACTATACAAGAAAAGCGTATACCATAAAATAAACACATTATAAAAGACAACGGACCTTAGAGTCGATATTTACAAGATTTTGAACCACGGAGATACTTGAAGAAAATGAAAACTATCATGAACCCACTTTAAAAAAATGAGAAGAAAATGTGTATTGTTCTGGAAGGGTCAAGAATAACCTAAACCACTCGCACCCCAGATGATGATTCCTTCAGATCCGGACATATCAAACAAATACCTACTTCTACCGGCACACAATGACTGAAAACCAATTGAAGGATCTCTAAACTACAATGTATTATTATTTAATGCACAAAGCTGACGAAGAAGGGGCTATGATATCTGCAATTTTAACTACATTTATTGTTCTCGAAATACCGTCATAATGACTTTCCCTGCGTATGTTACAGCCACTCTGGTAGAAAGCCCTACCTGTGATGTGTATCGCTCTATATGAGAAGTAAACTATATAAGCAGGGAAGGGTAGTATGTTACTATTGAGGAAAGGCAAGTTAAGTATCATAAGCACGATGTTTGTTCTTGCACTGAAGGTGAAAGGGGCTACGATATCTTTAATTTTAACTAGCTTTCGAGTTATTTTTTTATTCAAGAATACAACATCATCAATATACCCGAATGTGAAATTCTTTAACTAGCCTTTTCCTTCAAACGCTCTTGCATAGAATCAGACCATATCAATTTATCTACACCAGGTAGAACATTAAGCATCCCAGTCCCACTACACTGTGGTTTTACGTGTTTACAGTGGACTTATTTTGATATTTAGCATATGGAAGTGGTACGGGGATCCTAAAATGTCTTCTGGGTTATCGGATGTTCTTCCACCAAAGTTAGCAAAATATTCATTGTGTGGACAAATTGATCTTTAAAGTACTTTTTTGTTAAAACTACAATTGTAAATAGGCGAAAAAAATATTGAAAGTGGGTATTGTTTAGTCAATTTTTGTACAGTGTATGAAAATTTTCAGAGCTGATCACCGATTTCGTCATTTTATAAAAAAAAAAGGGGGGGGGGGATTTTACTAGCTTAGTTTAAACAAATGTTTTTGCATATTACAACAACAAAATGAGGTTACAAGGGCAATATTAGGATATCGTACACACAAAAATATGTAAACATGTGTTTTTTCGGTAAATCAATGTTTGCTGATAACTATAAGCGGAAATTTATACATAACCCAAGCCTCTTGACTATAGGCGGAAATAAACCAACCAGGCCATCTTAATCAGTATGATCAGTAACGAAGGTACTAGAAATAAAACGGAAACTCTCAAAAATAAATACTTCAGATTATCACAATCAAACACATAATTGATCGAAAAAAACATCCGACATATCTTTTTTCACATATTTCCACTGATATGTATAGTTGTATTGCATAGTCCTATCCGCCCGATTGTTGAATCGTTTGATAAAGAAAATGGAAATTACCAACCGGAACCAGAAACCGAACCAACTGACTCAAAGGTCAGCTTAACGTTTGTGAAATCTGTAATCAAGGATTACAAACAAGATAACGAAAGTAACCCTTATTTCATCATTAGTGGCTAAGATCTCTTCAAGGTCGTGTTTGTTTGAAGTTCACTGACATGGAAGTTATGTTAAAGAGAACATTGTGGTATTCACGACTTGTGTGGCCAAAAATAACAGGTAAACAAAAAAGCTCGGGTACGTTAACGAAAGCTCTCGGGTAATCGAAAGCTCTCGGGTAACGAAGTTCTCGGGTAATCGAGAACTCTCGGGTAAACGAAAATTCTCGGGTAATCGAGAACTCTCGGGTAAACGAAAATTCTCGGGTAATCGAAAACTCTCGGGTAAACGAAAATTCTTGGGTAATCGAGAACTCTCGGGTAGACGAAAGCTTTAGGTAAACGAAGTTGTCGAGTAAACGAAGTTCTCAAATAAACGAAAATTCTCCGGTAAACGAAAACTGTCGAGCAAACATATCTATTCCTGAAACTGTATTACTATAAAGTCCACCCTTCCAATATTGAATTTGTTTCAAACGAGGTTTATAGCATTCGTGTCAAAATAATCACGTAATATCGCCAATTCCGAGGTTCCCAGATCCCTACACATTCACACTGGTTTTATCAGGGAGACTCGAGCCAGAGTGTGTATGTTGACATGTCTATATGACTTTGTATGATACGTTTGCTATAGATAGAGCTCACCTACCTTGTATTTTCAATGTAGAAATCCACGATCATCTACACACAGATGGGGAAGTCCAACTGGTTTTCGTGGCTTTCACTGTAACTATAGAGGCAATACAAGTATTTGAAATTTTAAAACCGAAACTTTTTTTTTAATAAAAGTTTGTTTTGTTGGCAAAACAGACAATTTAGAAACGGGTGTATCTGGGTCACTATTTGGGTGTAACACTTTTTACGCCCACATACTGTATATGATAAATATATGCATATAACTCCAACGCACTAACGTGACACTGTTTGAAGCTACGCCCTCACAACCTACTCTTTGTATTACACCGACCTTACGTATACAATGAAATGTTTTATAAGCGATAAATGGAAATTTTATAGAAATCATATTTTACTGTAATGAGATCATGCGATAAAAATATATCGATATAAAACCCAATATAACAATGTATTGATGAAGTATAGTGTTTATTTAGTTTCTTGAATTGATATTAAATGACGAATGTGCATGACGTTGATTTTTATAAACAGTCTATATGGCCTTTTATTGTATAGCTAAATGCACCACTCAGCTGTTCTCATATCTTTGTTTCGAAGGTAAAACGCTGTCAATTACTTGATATGTTGTAATATTGATAGTCATGAAATCGCGATTTATCGTTAGTAACAATGTTGGGTTCCGTATCACAATATATCGCAATATCATTTACCTTTTAGCCATGGACAATTATTGCAAAATTGCATTTCTATTCTAATAATACCGAATTTCTCTCTTAATTTTTTTTTTTTTTTTTAAAGTTTGACATCTCATCTGGGAAGGATCGTGTAAGGTTCAAGTACGGAGATAAGAGCTTGATTCTAAACATTGTGAAATAGAGTGGCGCTACAATCTATGTTTATGGCACGGGGTGACCCACTGCTGATTCGTCTAATACACGTACCTTACCAAACAATAGTCGTGCCACACTTTACTGTCGTGGGGGTCAAATCATCTGCTTCACAAATGGGCCAAGTTTTGTCACACACTGGAGATAAAAATAGATATTAAATGATTACAATGACACAGCAGGCCTATCGTTGTTAAACCAGAACCCCATATACAACAGGGATTCATCGTGACTCCTTGTACAGTATACGCTAATTCAGAGAAGTGATCAAACATATTAAAGTTTGTTTCCCCTGAATATACACGTAAATAAATCAAATGAAAAGATGAAGAGGTGACATACGTGTATTATTGACCTTAGACATATCTATCATGAACAGCAGGCCTATTGTTGTAGGGTCACTGTGACTGCTAGTGCAGTACACGCTAACTTACAGTTGTATGTTTCTATTTTCTTATTCGACATCAAAGTAATCAAACTTCTTACAGGTTTTTTTCTGAATAATTCAATATTCTAGAGATCAGGAATTATGAGGTTTGGGCAGTGTTGTTTAAACTGCGCGTGGATAAATCTAATGAAAACATGAAGAGGAACCTACGTGTATGTATGGCCCGACTGATCCACTCTTGGTCTTCAGAACGAGTTGTCATTTAAGCATAACTTCATAGCGCGATATTCAGCGGGATCTTCTTTGTATTCAGATAGCATTTGTTTCTTTAATTGTTTAATTAGTATTTATTAATTTCATTACTTATTCATTGATTTTATTTATTAATTTTACTGGCTGTTATTTAATATTCTGACATCCATTTTGAATCACACTTACATGTAAATGAATGGAAATATGTTTTTTGAAAATACACCACATGAATTAATTGTTTGTGTAAAGCAGTGTTGTGAACGACTATAGAACCATTTTACAAACTGTTGATAAGGATTTCAACAGAGACCCTGCCACGATTATCAGATAAGGTACCCACCTTTCGATTAGTGTATTACATTTGTTTATGCTATAATCTTGTTATCGTTCGCGAATTCACTTTTCACCGATATGGTCATTTAAGTTGATTGGGTCAATGATCAACTGCGCGTCATCATGAATAGGGGAAGACATTCATTCTTTAAGGGCCAAGGTATAACAGGGAAATCCCCAATAGGTCCCTATCGCGGGGAAATTTTAACTGGATTTATTTGGTTGAACCCCCGGTATGTGTAGGATTGCTAATGCAATATATCAAACGAATTCTGTGTTTGTATATAAAAAAAAATAGCCACACTGTTATATAATCACGTGTGCCATTCAGCGAGAGGAAAGCCTTTTATAGTACAATACTCCTAGTACCGCCATTGCAAATAAGGAACAAAAATATTTTTCCTCGTGAACTCAATAGTATGTGACAGTCTCTGCGCGGATAGACAATTAACATGTACCATAGGTACCTACCGCAGTCAACAACGAACATGCACTATTTGTCCACGTGAACTCTTACAGAAGCACTTTTTAAATATATATATCTACAAAGAAAAAACACCAACTCGTCCTGGTTATAATTACACCATTAGCCAATCTAACTAAAATCCGATATCTCATTACACTACGTTATCCATGGCGTAGTGTAATGAGAGATCTGATTTTAATTAGTGTAATGAGATATCTGATTTTAATTAGATTGACCATTAGCAATAGCCGAATATATAGTTGACCCGTTCACTACGGTAGACAGTATCGTGGAAGAAATGGTGGGGCATGTCTATGAGTAAATAAGACAGCAGCGAATTGTAAAGAACGGGAAGCTAGCCACTTGTACCATTACACTGAATAATTCATATCTATTAATTATCGAATGTTAAAATGGGAAAACCAACACAAAACCGTGCACTGTCAATCTGTTTCTTCCTTTTTCTGATTTCAAATTCGTTTTATGGTATAAAAAATGTACATATATGTCTATTGTCGCTATCACATTGTTGTAGTACACTTGGTGAGGAGAGGGCTTTTATAAGTTGTCATAACTTGTGCCCAATCCTCTTGCTTGAATTTAGAAGCAATCAAATATGTTTAAACTAAACAAAATCATGAAATATGTACATGTAACTTCAGCAGAATGATTTGAACTAAAAGAAATGCCTCAAAGTGTGTAATAATTTGAGAACATGTAATTTGTTAAATTGTCATTATTTCAAAATACCAATGGGGATGATTATTTCTTTTGGAATGCTATCAGAACTTAAATTAGAAACTGATGTATTTTAACATATTTCAAGTATTGTAATATGATCGAAGCGACAGCTCATCTTTGTAATCAGGGAAGTGATATTTAAGGTTTATTTATTTATTTATATCATTCAAATATGTATTATGAGTAAAACATTACCAATTTTCTTTCAGTTTTGATCCAGTTTGTAAAATGGCAGACGTATCTGCACTAGTAAGGATACCTGTTTAACAAGCGTTCGAAAATAAAGTACTTTCAGGTCAATTTCTTTACACAACTACCTATTCTTTCCTCTTTAATTTTTTTAACGATGTGAATCCTCTTCCTAATATTTTTAAGATTTATCAAGAAAAGCCTGATTCCATTTAATTGTTATAAATATATTTTACAGATGTAGGTCAAATATGATACATTTTGTTTGTGATCCGAAGCGGGGACATGTCGAGCTATATGACCATGGAAGCTATGGCCACAATACCCATATCTCAATGAACACCATACTTCCCTGATATTTAATCAGAGGAAAGTTTATAATTGTAAAGTTAATAGGAGATTTCAGTTCCCAGTAATCCAAGGAGAAATAATTTCACAGAAATCTGAATAAAACGGCTTTAAAGAAGAGTCGAACACGATAAGCAACATTTATAACAAGGAAACAACAAACTTGATCTACGTTTTGGATAGTTATTTATAAATATAAATTAATAAAAAAAAAAAAAAAAAAACCGAAAACAAGATATTGCGGAATATGCATTAAAACAGATAAGAAACCTAGAACATACATTTTGTATTACTGTTTCCCCACATGTATAAGTATAAGAGGGGTATTACAAAAAGGTTCGTGAATGTTTTTGGTCCCCCAAGATCTAGTATATTTCCCGAGGATTTGACACAAGAAATGAGTCCGGTAGAGGAAAACCACACATTTTTCACTCCACTTTTATCAAGTCGATTTATCCAGTTATCTTCCTTTTGCCTATTGAATATTAAGCAGGAAACAAAATTAACTCTAAAAATGTGGATCACTTGGATGTCTGATTCTAGCCTAAGTTCTAAACTAGGGGGAAATAAGTTACTATAGTAGTAAAATACAGCCGAGAAATTCTTCATAACAACTTGGGGGCTGGCAGCCAGTCTACTATATGGGATGAGTGGGCGGCCGTGTCTTCAGAGACCCTAACATCCATCAAATGCTAAAAGTTACTTGATATCAGGATTGGTAGTTAGATCTGATTTTAAATCCACCCACCACCCATAATGTGTTTGTATATTAATATCTAAACTTTATTTCTTTTACAACAATTATGAAACAAGTTTTTTAACTTATATTTATCACTCTTGTTAGCCCGCATATAAGCGGGCGGGGGTCTTAATGTGGGAGGAAACCGGAGTACCAGGAGAAATCCAGGTGACCCCGACACCTTTTCACGTACGATCGGGGTCGAACCCTGCCCGTCTTGGTGAAGTGCGGTACCCACTGTGCCACCCGACCACCCTATATATATATAAAAGGTGCCTCCCACGTCCCCCATACAATACAATACGGGAAAGCCCTTACCTTCAATTACTGGTATTCTGTTTCGAATTCTTCGCACAATATAACCAATATTCCCTCGACAACTACAAGGGTGCAATGTCATTACGCACCGAGATATTACCCACAGCTGACCTAGGATTCTGTGTGGGCATACGTGATTCACACAACCACAGACATATGTTTACAAAGTACTGTAGCAACCCCACAGGGAATAACCGGTTTTTGTCGCCAGGGGGTTATCCTAAAAAAGGTACACTACATCATACACTGTGTTGACATGCCCTCCTGATATTTGTACACGTGTCATCACAACTTATACAGAGTATCACTGAATGTTACAATATGACATCAATGTATGTACATGGATGGAACAGACAAAATAACGCACTGTACGTACCTGCACCAGGTGTTTAAATAGTTTAACTTTAGATGAGTATAACATTTTAATATACCAGTTTTGTGTTTCTTATAATTATGAAATATCCTCTACCGATTGCGAAAAAGAGAGTCAAAATGTAGGCTGTGTTAATATTTAGGACATCACATGCACTTTCTATGACCAGTAAACGTGATCACTGCATGTATAGAATCATAATACAAGTCCATTATAATGTTGGGTTTTTCCCGGCGGCGGTAAAAATAACTTACAATACACGCGGTTCATATAGACCGTACCGTGAAACACATATATTTCGCCATTTTGATAAATCTTGAGTATTATTAGCATAAAATATGATTCTATCAGTTTAACATCTTTTGATTTTCAGACAAAAACAAAAACAAAAAAAAAAGAAGGTAAACAAGGAACATTAGCTCTTGAGAGCTATTATTGCGTTTGTAAATTCTTTAAATAATGACAGGTTATTGCCCCCCTCAAATAATCTGTCAGTTATGTCCATTATATAGATATCTATAATATTAATTTCCATTACATATTTGACTTTTTCTTAACATTTTTGTCTAAGTATTTCAGTTAGTTTTGCTCTCATTTTACAATTTAATGATTTGCTTGAAGTTTTTGGTTCCCATAGATCAAGTATATTTCCCGAGTATTTGCTTTGGTTAACGAGTCTAGTCGATGGGAACCACACATTTTCTATAACTCGAAATTCCATGCATTAATTGTTTTATTTTACAGATAAAAATGCGCATTTAAAAAAAAAAAAAAAAAAATCTAAATGCAATTTCCACATAAATGTATCAACTTTTCACTGTTGTGTTAAGATCGAAAACACCTGCTAGAGGCCAGGTCAGTACAATGTACACGCTACACCCTACTTTCGTTTGATTGGGTAGGTCATTTCCGGAACGAAGTTATGTAAAATGCTTAGGGAGTTAATCTGCACCCCTGGAAAATAACAAATGGACTTATTCTGCAAAGATGTTTTAGTTTTCAAACTAGCACACACGTGCCAGAAGACTAACTCCCTGGACAACGAAGTCGGGGCAAAAGCGGGGATATAGCCATTACAACGAGTTTCTTATTTTTTATATAGAGTGAATGAAGAGGCGGTAAATTATACAATGTGTAATAAAATCAAAATCTGCGACGTTTTCTGTTTCTCCGATATATCCAAAACCTGACTTGTGTAACTCTTAATATTATTTTCCTAAACTACCTCTGTTCTCTAGCATATCATGACAACATGTCTGTAAAATAGAATTAGCAATTTTATTTGTTTAAGTACTTGAATATGTTTATCTTTCTTTAAATTGTGTACAGGTGTGGATCGGTTTCCAAGTAAAGCATTACTAAATAGTCGTTAACAAGCAATACGGTGACTATATCTACATCCGGGGATTTGCTGACACTCCCGATGCTTCAAAATGTTATTTACTTAAGGTTAGCTGGTAGAGTTATTTCAATATTAAAGCAAGTCTTCTGAGAAATAATTTCATCCGGGAGGAGACTTTTTTCTTCCTTGTCTACACTTGATAACATCAAACATTTTTTTGTAATATTCGGTAGTGAACGTTCAAGGTCTGCACGTGCCTATTTTCTGTCCACACCTATACATGTCTGTATTTGTGTTAGAGTTATATCCCTTGTCAACACTCTTTCATTGAAATTGTCTTCATTCGCTTGTTACAGATCTCAGGTCATTTGAAAAGTCTCTTCAATATCAATTATTCAAATCTTAAAAAATAAATAAAATAAAAAATAACTACTATTTAAAAATAATCAGCCCCTCGGCTAGCGTAATAACACCGTATCATTGGTCAACAATGCGGTCAGTGTAGATCAACCTTCGGATTATATCATTACGCGGCTGTCCGAGGGGCTTACTAGTTATATCCTATTATCTTTCTATTTTTGTTTTTGTAATTTGTAAGTGTTATGTGTTTTTCTGTGTCTCGATAAAGGAGCGGATTGCTCCGAAAAAGTTGACAACCACATCAGTAGTGACCACATATATTGACCACATATTGACCACACATATGCACTGTTCGGAATACTTCCTTGTCCCAAATACCAATCTTAAGTCATTCGTATCCTACACACATACGTTTGTAAGGATCCAGTGTTATATGGGAATTTACCGTTGAAAATACGTCTCCATACACACACATTAAGGTAAAGAGAAACACCGAAAACTGTAGAATAGTCAAGATAATGGACAGTTCGAGGTCCGTTAGGGCCGAGAAAGGCCTATCTATTATCTTGACAGGTCTATGTATGTATTTCACTATGTTTTTCTATTTTGCCTTCAAACTACTTTGTAGTTACAAATGTGCAAATACATTTTTTTTAACTATTCCACATTTTGAGGTGTTTCTCTTACTTAAAACATGGCATCATAAAACCTCCCCGCCCTGACTATCACACATGTATACAGGGTATTGTTTAACTATTCCACTGGTCCAGGTAACTAGGTAAGGCAGACTTAATCTAAGCCCATACCTGTAAACCTTTGAGGCCTAGTCACTAATTGTTAACACCCTCGCTATGAAAAGCATGCATCATGCTGCTTAGCATAAACTTTTTGAATGTTTCACAAACCCACTGGTGTTTCTATTGAAATAAAAGTCAGTTTAGTTTTGACTGTGAAACATGGATGATACTAGCAGTGACAATGAAGTTTTTCTC
This sequence comes from Chlamys rubida, assembly GCA_032359455.1. Lineage (NCBI taxonomy): Eukaryota > Metazoa > Mollusca > Bivalvia > Pectinida > Pectinidae > Chlamys > Chlamys rubida. Next base: position 25,015 of record JAUMHH010010014.1, read on the forward strand.
ATTCAATTTAAATCAACACTAACGTTAACCCGAAAAGTGATATATTTTCTGACATTTTAAGTGCACGTGAATCATTAGAAGGATTTGTACAGGAAGCTGAACAAGATTTTGTGGGGAAAGGAAATATTAACCCCAAATATTCCTAATGACAAAATTAAAAGGCTTCTGAAGGATACTGCATCCCATATATACCTTTGCAAAATTTGATTGAACAGCCCGACATTTGAGGTATGGAAGCTGATAGTCGCAAAAAAAAGCTGAATCAGAAGAAAATGTCAAAAAAGTTCGAAGGAAGCTTTTGATTATGTCTGATAAAGATCTTGATGCCAATTTAGAGATATTTATAACAGAGATACACAAGAAAAATAGGTCAGAGTATCGCGAGAATACCTGTATGAAACTACTGCTGGTATTCAGTGTCGTCCGAAACTGAATGTTAATAATATAGTTATCTCCCTTTTCAGGGTACAAATAAACATACATTCCGAATTCCCGGACAGATTACTGGAAACAGTGCTAAGTTGGTTTTTTTTTTTCAATAGAGACATTGATTCAAATCATAAAAGCAAACTGTTAACTTATGTTTTTTATTTTACTTCCAGGTTTAGAACGTT